>QTSX02003032.1:24773-163036 GCA_014839935.2 Entomophthora muscae | reverse complement strand
TCAGTGCCTCTTCCTGGGCTTTGGGGAGTTTGGAATAACTCTCATTGAGAAACTTGTGCATTTCACTGGGAAAACCGCCAGTGTCAGGCATTAGCAGCTCAGGGAAATTCATGGCATCCAGCACTAGCAGTTTACTTGACAAACCCTGTGGTGTAGCTGAGGATTTGGATCCTGGTGGGTTGGCATCAGCTTTATCAATCAGTAGTGGGTTATCATGTTCCCAGCCTATGGGTCTGGCAATCCACAAAGGGTTTTGTCCAGGGTTTGACTCTGGCTCCGTATTTTGGGATTCAGAAGCATCCAAATTGTCATTCATGAAATTGGCAACACAAAATATTGACACCATCCTCAGATATCACAGAGACCTGGGACAAACACGTAGCAGGAACTTACATGAGTACCTCAAAACACGCTACTGGTGGCCCAATATGCTGGATGACATCAAAGAGGTACTGGAGCAATGCAAACTCTGTGATAAATATGCCCAAACCAAAACACCACCCAAGTCAGTAGTACCTGTATCCATCACACAACCCTTCAAGGTATGGTTGTTGGATATTGTGGGACTAATGCCTGGTGAGAACAAGGGCAAAAAGTACATCACAACAGCTATTGACTATGCAATCAGATGGCCTGTGGCACAAGCCACAAAGGAACATAAAGGCAATGCTGTGAGACAATTTATTAGAAAAGAGATCATAGGCAAATTTGGAAAACCTGACCTCCTGATCACAGATGAAGGCACCAAACTCAAGGTTGTCAATACCAATATCTACCTTGCCAAGAATGAAATAAAGCACATCACAGCCAGCCTTTATCACCCACAAGCAAACAGACAAGTAGAAAAACTAAACAGCTCACTAGTGGAAGCCAACAGTAAGTTATCTGCTAACAATCCAAAGGCCTGGGTTAACATGCTTCCAACAGCGCTCATGATCTGTAGAACACAAGTCAACCGCAATACGGACAAAAATCCTTACAAACTTGTTTATGAACAATAGCCTGCTCTCATTAGTATAACTGCAGGACCACAATTACCTCTGACCAAAAAGATGCCAGATGATAGTGACCCCAATGTGCCACAGGCTAGAAAAGACAATAAGACATGGAAAAAAAAGAGTCTAGAGAGAAGCAATCCTGCTATAACAAGAAAGATTCCAAGTTGGGGACAAAATCTGGGTTGTCAACCACAACCAGCATAAGTTGGACCCAGGGTTACGTGGACCAGGCATCATCATGAAAGTCAAGCCCAACAACACCTACCTCATCAAAAAAGTGGGGCACAAACCAAACTGAAACATATTCATCACAACTGACTCTGCCTGTGAAAAGCAAGAACAGCCCAACAAAGCTCCAGAGAACTGTGTTATGCTGCGACTTGAGCAGCATGTGCATTAGAAAATGGCCTAATCCCTAAAATAATGACCCATTTGTTCAAGCAAGAAGAAAATAATTATGCGTAAATTTACAGGAATTTTAAATAGAAAAAGGCAAATACTTGGCTTGAAAGTTAATTGAAATTGGAGCTGCGGTGGACCACCTCTGGGCAATTACCAGATTTTACCAGCATTGCCAAAATGCTTGATTTTATATATTTAAAAATATATAATATTTTGGCAATACCAGAAAACTCCAGTAGTTATCCAGATGTGGTTACTGCAACCCTAATTGGCATACAGTAGTTTCCAAACCTGAAGGGATAAACAGAATCAAGTTAGCATAGAAAGAAATTGACTGAGCTCAAAATAATGTTGAAAATTGATAAATTTTAACAGATTAACAGTAGATTTGAATCTAATTCCTTTTTGTTTTAAGCTGAGTAGATTTCAGTTTAGGCTAATTCTGAGTATATACTTTTTCAAAGCATATAATATGAGGCAAAGGTAAATAGTTAGAAAAGATTGATATCTGTCAGGAATTCTGAGTCATATGGTAGACTGAACCATCATTTCTATGGGTTATAGGCTGACATTGCCCAAGCAGCATTCTGTCATCAAAGTTTATTAAAGTACTAATGTGATCCAACTGATAGATTCAGGTAATTGGAATGTGGCCATTACTCAAGAGCCTGATCTATATATGAGCACAAATGATCTGATTGGTTGATGTCAAGCTGAACAGATTGAAGATTTGGGAGCATGGCAGAATATTCCCATGGGACACATCACCACCAAACCTTTCTGCATCCAGAAAATCACCCCTTTTTGGAAAGTTGAATATCTATCAAAGCATAATGCAAGTGCATATTAGAAAGAGTAACTGATTACTTAAGATTGCATGAACATTGGACATGATGCCGCTGTGAGAAAGGGGAGCTAAACTAACTAAGTTTGGCTCCCATCCCGGTGAAACAAACCACCAGGATGCCACCCAGTGGAGGGCTGGGATGGCCTCTCTAAGGGAGGACCAGAGGGAGGACACTGAAGACAGTTGAGGGAAGTAGGAGTTCAATCCCATTAACATAAGACCAGTGATCACCCAAGGGGCACAAGAGGCAGCGGGAGGGGGCACCTTGGGAGCCTCAAGGGGAACTGAATCACCCTTCTCTAGGCTGAGGAGGGAAGGCATTGATATTCTCTCTTCCTCAGAGGAGGACAAGATATAATCAGCAATATCCAAATCTAGGTCATCAACATCAAACTTTTCACCACAGCCTCTCCAGAGAGGAAGAGACCACTAGGAAAATTCAGGAGGCTGGAAGGATCTTCACCCATGACTTGAGCAGAAGAGGAGACCTTTGCCCACAGGTCTGATGAGGTGGACCACAGGAGCAACAAAAACGGAGCCAAAGAAAACACAACAAACTTAGTAACCAGGAGTATCATAGTTGTGATCTCCTCAAAATTTGGGAAAGATTGGTGTATTTTTTAAAGTTGTTGGCAATAAAATTTAGTCCAGGCAGGGTAATTAGAAGCAGGAGGGCAGAAAGAAGCAACATAGTGGGCTTGGAGAGCTTTATAGTGGTCTTGGGTGTCTTGGGCAACACAAGAAGCAAAAGCAGGTTTGAAAATGAGAAGTTGTAATAAAAAATTCAAAATAATAATAGAAATTATAATGAAAATCAATTGAAATATCAAGTTCAAGAGCTAGTTTTGAAAGCAAAAACAAGAAGAACAACAACTATACGCCAAGGTCTCTTCAGAAGGCCCCAGAGGAGATACCAGGTTTGAAACAGGTTGGTGCAAGGTAAGCTTCAAAAGAACAACTAACCCTTTAATCTTTAGACTGTAGAAACTCCAAGTAGGGGTTTCAAACAAAATTAAAAATTAAAATTATGTGCAACAAGCTCCACACTTTGATATTATTGAAAATAGACAAGCAGGGGACTGAACGTCCCCTTGCTGTGTTAAAAGGAGTGGATTGCAAGGGGATGAATCACATGACCTTTGGACCTGGATCCAATTGGCTGGGGGAGAAATTTTGTTGGACAGGACCAGGGGGACGGGAAAGTTTCAACCTAATTTCTGTGAGCCCATCTGATTGGCTAGAAGAAGTCCTATGCATTTGAAATTCACTTGAGTTTTTGAGCGTTGATGTGGCAACACTTGATTGGTTGGTTCTGATAGTTTTTAAACGTGTGCAACACCAGGCTAACAAGTAGTCCAAATTGACCAATGTTTCTTCCCAGGAGGGGGCAACCAAAGGCAATGAATCTGTGGGATAGGCCAGCACAAACCTCTCATAAACTGTGTGTGCCAAATTCTCTAAAGAATTAAGGGGGTAGGCTGGTATTTTTGGACCTTTCTTGGTGCGGCGGGGGAAGATTATGCAATCTAATGCCAGGGGTGGCAGTGAATTTACAGCCGCTGGGACCCTGTTGAATATACATGAGGTTTGGCAATCAATTGTGATCCCATGCCGGCAAGTCATGGATGTCTAGCTCTGGGGAGTTGTAATTGGTAGTCTGGGGAACAGTGAACTGGCCAATAAGAGCTAGAAGCTCCAGATGCTAATCCTGGCAAGAGGGCTTAAACACCCTATATTAGGTGCTCTCCTAATTGGATATTGAGAAGAATAAACTTAATGCAATAAAGAAGATAAATCCTCTATTGATGTGTAGCAATACTAAGTCAGTTAATAGTCAGAGTATCCAAGTATTGGACAAAGCCTTATCAATACTTGCCGTAAAAGATTTATCTTCCCTGGTTTTGACAACAAGACATCTGTCCAATGTACAACAACCTGATTGGTAGGTTAAGATTGTCCTCATATAATCCCCTCTCAAACCCTACATTTATAACAACAATAAACCTTGTTCTCCCACAATGAAAAATCAAGACAATATCCTTATTGAAATAAAAGAGAAGCTATATATTTTTGATATGCTAAATAGCAACCATGCAAATTACTTATGATGTGTGATTTTGAAGAGTAGGATTCTCTGAAAAATTAAGAGGTTGATTCTAGTGTAACATCTTAATAGAGCCTTAGGACCACCTTTTACTCAACAGTGAAGTCATTTCTCAGACAAATTATTTTTCAAGGGGAATTAATTGGATATTTTATAACTCTAACTTGATTTTATTCATCCCAATAGATTTAAAGCCTACTTTAAAAACTTAAAAAGTCTTTTAAGATTGGGTAATTGAAAGCAAAAACATGTTTAATGAATGTCAGGGCCCAGAATGGGTCAGACAAATCCTTATGTTAGATAGGTTTGTTTCCCACAATCAAGCAATTGCACAACCAATTTATTGTGTTGTTGACTGCATTGAATGACCTATAGAAAACTTCAATGCTAAGTGGGGAGTTGAACCCTGGCAAGAGCCAAACCTGGGGACAATTGTAAATTTTTCCAATGCCAAGCAAAAAGTTTTTTAATTGGCCCACCCTCTCTGAGACTAAGGAATTGGGACTTGTTTTGCCAAATGATCCCAAATTCCCTGCCAGCTTCCCCAGGACAAAAAATAGTGAATTGATCCCCTTAAATGAAAAATCAGGGCCTATCATTAGGACCCAGCTTAATAATAACCCTTCAACAGCCAATATGGAATTGATAGTAAGCACAATTGCAGTTTCCCAGCAGTATATAGCTGAGAACACTGTAAACTCTTCCCTTTTTGACATCTTTAACTAATAAACAATTTCAGTTTATGTCTTTTGACCATTGTGAAATTGCAGGACTTTATTATACTTTTACTACATTAACCTCACTGTTATTCTCCTGCAGAGAAGAATCCCAGACCTGACTGGTCCAAAGGAGCATCAGGCAAGATACACTTGCCCTTGCTCAGAAAGAGCCAGTTTCCCCCCTCCTTCTAGGGCTTTTGATCAAATCATAGGCCCTGCCCGCCTTCCTCTCTTGCGCCAAAGTTTCCTCCGTGCCAGCCAGCTTGTCAACCAGATGAGCCCGCCTATTGAGGATTATCTCTGTTGAAACTGCAGGCTTGACCTGCCAGCAAGGTTCCAACCAAGCAGGTTTGTGACCCGCAATCCAATTATCCGGTCACCCAAAGCCAGAATAGGAAGTCAACTTGAATTACCAAATCCATCAACATGAACAGATGATGATCCTTTACGGTGGATACCTCAATTTGGTGCTTGACTCATTATCAGGATCAAGCCACCCCCTTCTCCCATCCAACTGTGTGATCACCAATCATGTTCCTGCTATCCATTGATTCACAATAACTATATAATCATTATCTCTCAATAAAGATTATTATCTATCTTCTAAATATTTCTCCCCATGTAACTCTGCTAAAACAGCACAGTTACAACATCTCTATCCCCCATACAATTACAGTAAGCTTGGGGTTGACTATGTAACCCTATTGGGTTTCACTGAACAAGTGATTCCCCATATGGGTTCTTGGCAACCCTGGGTCTCTACTGTGAACTATATGTTGAGGATTGTCCCAGTTGTGCACTGGACGTTACAGGCTTGCCCTTTGTCCCTGTTTGCAGACAAGCCTGATACCATGCCCAGCCATGACAATCAATTTTACTACTGTAATTTCACAGATGTTTATATGAATACATCAAAGTTGGATTAAAGAAAACTTAATTTGTGCATAAAACAAAATATAGCTGGCATGAGTTTTTTTCTGATGAGAACATGAGGAAAAAAATTATTAGTAATTTGAATGCAACATACAAAATACATCAAGTAACAGTAAAAACATAGCCATACTCAAAGTTGATTATAAGCACATGAAAGATAGAACAAATCAAACTCACATAAAGATATTTCAGATTCCAAAACCTCCATAATGTAAATTCAGAACCTAAACATAAAAATGCAGGATTGTCAAATTTCTGGTCCAATTTTCAAATCACATTTGCAGGCAACTCAGCTGAGTGAAAAGTAAAATATTTAATAAAATCAACCATTTAATTTGACTTTTTTTGATTTATTTAAATTGGCAAATTTTGAATCCCTTGAGCAGATAACTCAACTAACTAAAGATAAAATACATCAAACAAATGCAGAATACATGAATCAGAAATTCAGGGTTCTAATAAAACAATTTGAGATCTCTTGTAAGTCTAACAAATCATAGACAACATGAAAAAATTAAAAAATATGAAATTGTGGGATTGTCAAATCCAAGAACCAAATTTCAAATCATAATTGAGGTGAATTTGAAATAACTTTAATTTATGGGCGTCTCAAACAGGAAGCCAAATGATCTAGAGTGGGTTTGTTCTAATTCTTTTAGGAATCACATGCATTCTTAAAAATCATTTGATTCCATTTTAGGACAGTTAAAATTGAGATCCTACTATTCATCAACTTAATATACAGTAATTTTAAAAGCTATGGCAACAACCAAAAATACTTCAGATTTAAACAAAATGATTTCAGATTTGAACAAAATCCAAGCCGCGCAAGATTCAGGATTCAATTAATTTGAAAAATTTCAGTTAATAAATGAACTGTCAAACAAAAAACAAAAATTTCACTAGCCCATTATACAAAATTATATCAAACATCAAGCAGTGTAGTTCAAACCACAAACAGAATGGACTGACACAACAAGTGAAATGGATGGATGTTGTTCCAGATTATATTGTAATCCAATCAGGATTCATATGAGGCACCAACAGAAGGACTAAAGTGAAACAAAATTTGAGCAATCTAGAAGTGAGATTTCATAAAAACAAAACAAAATGAAGTCACACAAGAAGTGTAGTATGAGCAGCCCAAAATAGAAGTTAATAGTTTAACAGCCAATCAACAGCTATCCGATTTAGGAACAGAGGCATTTTATTCATTTTCATGGCTCCTGATTTGTATGAAATGGCTTTGAGAACCTTCCAAATGTGGACTTGAGATTACAATAAAAATAAAGCATTAAATTTTAAAATTTCTACTTTTAGTGATTTTATCCTAGGTTTTTTACAATAGTTTTTACTAGCAACATCTTCAACGGCGCAAGCAGCCAAGCCAGCAGCAGCCAAGCCAGCTTCAATGAAGGCGAGGCTCAGGGCGTGAAGACACCTGTTTATACCCAAGCCTTTGAGGCGGGTAACAAGGAAGCTGACCTGTACCTGACCACCAACCCATATGGCTTTGACTTGTTTGAGAGTCACTTAGCCTCTATCTCTGCCCCTGCTCCTGTACCCACCCCTACACAAGCTTCCTGTCAAATAACCAATCAGGATGACAACCTTGATTTGGAACAACTTCCTGCCACCAGCCAACCTGCCCCCCTCAGCTAATCAGGCTTCAGCTCCCGCGGCCCAGCGCCCCAAGCAACAAATCATCACTGCCCAAATTTTCCAGGAAATTGTGGCACTAAACCTACAGGGTCTGTCATGGGACCAGATTGCCGCCCAGTTGCAATTCACCCAAGCCACAATAATGCGGGAATTCAATAACTTAATGAATAAGGGGAATCTGATTGGGACAGCCAAGAAGCCAAAGAAGGCCCCCAAGTCCCAAATCAATGAGGCATACCCAATAATGCTTGACCTCCTCCAGCAGGACCCCAAGCTTCCCCTAACCCAGGTCCACAAACAGCTTGCATACTATACATATGGGTCTCTGAGCGCATAATGCAGCTCTAGATGCACAGAAAGATGGCTTCCATACGAGTTCTTACCAATTTTGCCGGCAACCAATGAGATGGTGCTGAGGATTCCCCGTATGATATTGACATTGAGCCAACCCTGGTCTGATGCCTGACAAGTTTGTCAGATGACATCATTTTCATCTCTTACTATAAGCTGTCCATAGCTTTTGACAATTTTGGCGTGCAAGGAAGAGCCACCACCCAAAAAGGTAGGAAGAAGCTCAAGAAGGGGACATTCATTAGTATATTCCTGGCTGTTTCAGCCAAGGGTTTTGTCTACTATTGGACAAAACCAGATTCCACCAATGGCTACAAGTACAGCCACATCCTCGGTGGATTACTTGACTCCTGGGATGGCTCAAATTCAAAGCATCAGGTTTTCTTGAGCCACCAGATGGAGGATAGCTCCACCGTCCTTGAGGCCATCAAGCAACGCAGGCACCAGGCCTCCATGTACCCAGATGGCCAGGCAGACATCCATCTGGCTGATGTTGTTTTCTTTAACATTGGATCCACACTACAGGAGCGCCGCCCTCAGGCTTTCAACAACCTCTATCTTGGGGTCCTTGACCACAATTTTCTCTTTGGCTGCCAGATGGTGGCTGACTTGTTTGCCCAAATTGTCTTCCATGTGAACATGGGTAACCAATCACAGAAGGACAAGCACCTCCCACCTTGTGCCACTGCCACCTACCAGCCCATCCAGCCAATGATAAACAAGGAATTTGACAAGCATTATATGGCAGCCATCACACACAATCCTCCTACCCCTACCCCTGCCACCACCACCCACCTTCCAGCCCCACCCAATCCCAGACTCCCCAGGCCAGCACCGCCTCTAAATCCTCCTTCCCGCGCCATTCTGCCTACTAGGCATCACTCCCCCCTGCCCCAATAAACCCCTGTCACCAAACATTTTCTATTTATATTATCTTTACTTTGAATTTTAATTGTTTGTGTTCTCTTTGTTTATAGTTAGTTTTATTCTTTATGTTCAGCTTATTTCTATAAAATCATATATTTACTATGCCATATATCTAGATCCAGAACACAGTTATTTTTAGTACACAAACACAGCCCCTTGTGAAAATATTAACAACAATTTGGTGATCAACTAAATTTGAATTAGAAAATTATAAGGTAACTGTTTTTAGATAAAATTGTTACTGATCCAAATTCAAAACCTTAATGATAAAATTTAAGCCAATCAGGAGCCAAGTGATAAAGTGATTGTTGTGACATAAAGTGTCATTCAATAATTCTTTGATGCATGTGCACTAATTAATATGATTGGCTAGATCTTTTGCTATTGTGTGCCATTGCTGCTGTGGCAAGTTGTTGGTGGACTAGTGCCCAATCAGCTGCTGGGTTAGCACTAGTTCACCAACAAATCACCACAGCAGCAATGGCGTACAATGGCAAAACATCCAGCCAATCATATTAATTAGCGCACATGCATCAAAGAATTATTGAATGACCCTTTATGTCACAACAATCCCTTTATCACTTGGCTCCTGATTGGCTTAAAGTTTACCATTAAGGTTTTGAATTTGGATCATTAACAACTTTATCTAAAAACAGTTAACCTATAATCTTCTAATTCAAATTTAGCTGATCACAAATTGTTATTAATATTTTCACAAGGGGCTGTGCAAAGCACCAAAAATAATATGGTAATTAAGGAAACAATGCCAACACAAAGCAAAAAACACGTATTGAGTTGAGTGTAAAACATATACACAATGGGTAAAAAGATGGGATAATGTAGTAAATGGGAAAAAACAGGAATAAACAAAGAGGCAACAGTATCAGAATAATACAGATTTTATTGGGGCAAAGGCTATAAAAACATATGAAAAGGTTAGTAAAAAATCAATGAGAGAATCAGAGAAGCTTTTGAAGGATCTTGACTTGGAAATTGCCAAAATCAAGGACATTGAACGCAAGGTCAAGGCAAAAGTGAAGTCTGCCGTCCTTACAGGGGACAAAATTGACAAAGTGTCTGCCAAGGCACCTATGGTCAAGATGCCAGACACCCCCAAAACAACAATTGAACACCTTTCAAATGTCCAGAAGACCGTTTTGGAAGGCCTTCAATTCAAGTCCTTTGCCCTCTCTGCACGGTCTGTCTGGACAGACAACCCTGAGATGTATGTACATCTCAAGCCAGCAAAGCGCGCCAGGAAAGAGGACACTGAATTGTCAGCACAATTACTTGCGCCAAGAATGGTGAAGCCTGCTGAAGCTGCCGGCAAAGAGGAAACCCGCAAAGGTACATAAAAAATTATAATTAATAAAAATTCTAAAATACTTACCTTTTTTTAGAAAACATTGATGGTGAACTCTGCCAGGTCCTGGTTCCTTTTGTCCTGCCCACCTTCTATTTAAATTTTGCCACTCATGTGGCCAAACAGCTCATCTTTCCCCCCTGTCTTGCAGGAGCTCAAAAAAAGGGTCCACTGGTCCTTTCTGATGTTGCAGGAGGCATTGGCTGGGCTAACACATGAAGAGGGGGCATCCAAGTGGGCAGTTACTGCCTACAAGGATGCTCAACTGGTCCACATTGACCCGGTGGTCCTCAATGAAGTTTACACAGTAAACTCCATTTAGCTTGTTTGGGACGTCCTGGCAACGCTCTCATTCAAGAATGTACCAGAGATGGACTGGGCCCATGTAACTGCTTGCTTCTGCTACCCCTTGAAGCACACACTCTCTTACCTGCTGGACAACTTTGGGCGCACAGTGGGAAAATTGGCTGTTGCAGACGCAACAGCCGTCAAGAAAACCAAAATCCTTCTGGCAGACTTTGGGCTGGCATGGAGTGCCAACAAGACATGGCTTCCTCTGGCAATAGAGCTCACTTTTGCCAAGACCAAGCACAAGAAGAATATTAGTGCTGTGTATAATAAACTCTGTGAGTTTACAGAAGCCTTTACTGGACAAAGGCTTCATCTTGTGGTTTACCTTAGATATCTCTTCTACTTTGCAATGGGCGCCAGTGTGGAGGATCTTGACAGGGTCCTCCTAGGAATTGACAAGGCTAGGCTCTCTCTGGACAAGAAGAAAGTCCCCCAGGTTACAACTTGTTTGACCACGTTATCCAGAACGCCCTGGTCCTGGATGGGATATACGGGTTTGCAGCCCCGCCTGAGAAGCTGCTGCTTCACTCCCACCTGACCATTCTGCCTTTCACCAGCAGGCGGGAGTATGTTAATAAGGGTGTATCCACCGTCCACAGTGTGGCAGTGGAGGTTGTGCGCCACCTCCATTGCAGGGTGGGTACATACAGAAGAACTCACTACAGGCGCTCTTAATAAATTCTCTCTTTCAATAAATTTCATTACAATTTATATTATTTTTATTATAATAAAATTTTCTAATTCTTATTTTAGCAAACAAGATTTTCAAAATATATCCCAGAGAAGGTTGTAATAAAAGCACAATAATATATGTCAATAAAATCTACTTCTAATTTGTACACTTTACATTTAACTTTTTTAATTTGATTTTTATATTTAGTTGCCAAAAGTGATATTAATGCGTTTGTGTAATCCAGTATCAAGCGTTTGGGATACCCTTAGATGCCACAATAAAAAATGATTACAGTAGTTTTAAAAGCTATGGCAACAAGAAAAAATTCTTCAGATTTAAACAAAATGATTTCAGATTTAAACAAAATCCAAGTCGCGCGAGATTCAGAATTCAATTAATTTAAATATTTTTAGTTAATAAATGAACTGTCAAACCAAAAACAAAATTTCACTAGCCCATCATACAAAATTATATCAAACATCAAGCAGTGTAGTTCAAACCACAAACAAAATGAGCTGACACAACAACTGAAATGGATGGATGCTGTTCTGGAGTATATTATAATACAAGCAGGATTCATATGAGGCACCAACAGAAGGACTAAAGTGAAAAAAAATTGGAGCAATATAGAAGTGAGATTTCATAAAAACAAAACAAAATGAAGTCACATAAGATGTGTAGTATGAGCAGCCAAAAATAGATGTTAATAGTTTAACAGCCAATCAACAGCTATCCAATTTAGGACCAGAGGCATTTCATCCATTTTCATGGCTCCAGATTTGTATGAAAAGGTTTTGAGAACCTTCCAAATGTGGACTTGAGATTACAATAAAAATAAATCATTAAATTTTAAAATTTCTACTTTTAGTGATTTTATCCTAGGTTTTTTACAATGGTTTTTACAAGCAATATCTTTGAAGGCGCCAGTAGCCAAGCCAGCAGCAGCCAAGCCAGCTTCAATGGAGGCAAGGCTCAGAACATAGAGGCACCCATTTACACCCAAGCCTTTGAGGTGGGTAACAAGGAAGCTGACTTGTACATTATCACCAACCCCTATGGCTTTGACTTGTTTGAGAGTCACTTAGCGTCTAGCTCTGCCCCTGCTCCCATACCCACCCCTGCACAAGCTGCCTGTCAACTAAACAATTAGGATGTTAACCTTGATTTGGAACAACTTTCTGCCGCCAGCCAACCTCCTCCCCCCTCAGCCAATCAGGCTTCAGCTCCCCCGGCCCAGCGCCCCAAGCAACAAATCAGCACCACCCGAATTCTTCAGGAAATTGTGGCACTCAACCTGCAGGGTCTGTCCTGGGATCAGATTGCCGCCCAGTTGCAATTTACCTGAGCCACCATAATGCGGGAGTTCAACAACCTACTGAATAAGGGGAATCTGATTGGGACGGCCAAGAAGCCAAAGAAGGCCACGGAGTCCCAGATAACTGAGGCCTACCCAATAATGCTTGACCTCCTCCAGAGGGACCCCAAGCTTCCTTTGACCCAGGTCCGGAAGCAGCTTGCACACCATAACATATGGGTCTCCAAGTGCATGGTGAAGCTCTGGATGTATGGGAAGGTGACTTCTGTACAGGTTCTTACCAATTTTGCCGGTAACCAATAGGATGGCGCTGAGGATTCCCCATATGATCCTGCCATTGAATCCACCCTGGTCTGATGCCTGACAAGTTTGTCAGATGACATCATTTTCATCTCTTACTATAAGCTATCCATAGCTTTTGATGATTTTGGCACCCAAGGAAAAGCCGCCACTAAGAATGGAAGGAAGAAGGTCAAGAAGGGGACTTTCATTGGTGCATTTCTGGCTGTTTCAGCCAAGGGTTTTGTCTACTATTGGAAAAACCCTGATTTCATCAATGGCTACTCATACAGCCACATCCTTGGTGGATTGCTTGACTCCTGGGATGGCTCAAATTCCAAATACCGGGTTTTCTTGAGCCACCAGATGGAGGGAAGCTCCACTGCCCTCAAGGCTATCCAGGGATGCGGGCACCAGGCCTCAGTCTACCCCACTGGCCATGCCAACATCTATCTGGCTGATGTTGTCTTATTCAACATTGGAGATACACTACGGGAGCGCCGCCCTCAGGCTTTCAACAACCTCTATTTTGGGGTCCTTGATCACAATTTTCTCTTTGGTCACTAAATGGTGACTGACTTGTTCACACAAATGGTTTTCCATGTGAACATGGGCAACCAATCACGCAAGGATAAGCGCCTCCCACCCTGTGCCACAGCCACCTACCAGCCCATCCATCCAATGACTGATGAGGAGTACAATGAGCGGTATATAGCGGCCATCACACGCAATCCTCCTGCCCCTACCCCCGCCACCACCACCCACCTTCCAGCCCCACCCAATCCCAGACTCCCCAGGCCAGCACCACCTCTAAATCCTCCTTCCCGCGCCATTCTGCCTACTAGGCATCACTCCCCCCTGCCCCAATAAACCCCTGTCACCAAACATTTTCTATTTATATTATCTTTTTTTGAATTTCAATTATTCATGTTCTCTTTGTTTATAGTTGGTTTTATTATTTATGTTCAGCTTATTTCTATAAAATCATATATTTACTATGGTGTGTATCTAGATCCTGAACACAGTTATTTTTAGCGCTTGACATAGCCCCTTGTGAAAACATTAACAACAATTTAGTGATCAGCTAAATTTAAATTAGAAAATTATAAGTTTATTGTGTTTAGATAAAGTTGTTGCTGATCCAAATTCAAAACCTTAATGATAAACTTTAAGCCAATCAGAAGCCAAGTGATAAAGTGATTGTTGTGACATAAAGGGTCATTCAATAATTCTTTGATGTATGTGCGCTAATGAATATGGTTGGCTGGATGTTTTGCCATTGTACGCCATTGCCTCTGTGGCAAGTTGTTGATGGACTAGTGCGCAATCAGATGCTGGGTTAGCACTAGTCCATCAACAACTTGCCACAGCAGCAATGGCGTACAATGGCAAAACATCCAGCCAATCATATTAATTAGCGCACATGCATCAAAGAATTATTGAATGACCCTTTATGTCACAACAATCACTTTATCACTTGGCTCCTGATTGGCTTAAAGTTTATCATTAAGGTTTTGAACTTGGATCAGTAACAACTTTATCTAAAAAAAGTTAACCTATAATTTTCTAATTCAAATTTAGCTGATCACCAAATTGTTGTTATTGTTTTCACAAGGGGCTATGTAAAGCGCTAAAAATAATATGGTAATCAAGGAAACAATGCCAACACAAAGCAAACAACACATATTGAGATGTGCGTAAAACTAATACACAATGGGTAAAAAGATGGGATAATGTGATAAACAGGAAAACAAAAAGGAATAAACAAAGAGGCAACAGTATCAAAATAATACAGAATTTATTGGGGCAAAAGCTATAAAACATATGGAAAGGTTAGTAAAAAAATAAAATGAGAGAATTGGAGAAGCTGCTAAAAGACCTCAACTTTGCAATTGCCAAAATTAAAGAGATTGACTGCAAGTTCAAAGCAAGAGTTAAGTCTGCTGTCCTTGAAGGGGACAAAATTGAAAAGGTGTCCGCCAAAGCACTCATGGCCAAGATTCCAGACACCCCTGAAACAACAATTGAGCAACTTTTAAATGTCCAGAAGCACGTTGTGAAAGGCCTTCAATTCAAGTCCTTTGCCCTCTCTGCGCCGTCTGTCTGGACAGATGACCCAGAAATGCATGCCCACCTAAGACCCGCAAAACGTACCCAAAGAGATGACACTGAGCAGCCAGCACAACTGGTTACACCAAGAATAGCAAAGCCTGCCAAGGCTGCGGGCAAGGAGGAGACTGCAGAAGATAACCTAAAATAATAATTAAAAAAATTTCCAATTACTTACCTTTTTTTAGATGAAGTTGATGGTGAACTCTGCCAGGTCCTGGTCCCTTTTGTCCCTGCCACATTCTACGCCAACTACGCCACTCATGTGGTCAAGCAGCTTTTCCTGTCCCCCCTGTCTTGCAGGAGCTTGACGACAGTATTCACGGGTCCTTTCCTATGTCTAGCAAGGCATCAGCTGGGCTGACACATGGAGAGGGGCATCCAAGTGGGCAGTTACTGCCTACAAGGATGTCCAACTGGTCCGCCTGGACCCAGTATCACTCAGTGGAGTTTAATGTGTAAACTCCATTGAGCTTGTTTGGGACGTCCTGGTGACGCTACCATTCAAGAATGTACCGGAGATGGGCCGGGATCATGCAGCTGCTTGCTTCTTCTTCCTGGTGGAGCATACCCTGTTCTACTTGCTGGAGAACTTTAGGCGCACAGTAGAAAAACTGGCTGTTGCAGATGCAACAGCTGTGAAGAAGACCAAGATCCTCCTGGCGGACTTTGGGCTGGCCTGGAGTGCCGACAAGACAGGGGTCCCAGAAGCTATAGATCTTACCTTTGGCAAAACTAAACATGAGAAAAAAATAAGCACAATATACAACAAAATGTGCAAGTTTACAGAAGCCTTTGCAGGCAAAGGCTTCACCTTGTTGTTTACCTGGGGTTCCTCTTTTACTTTGGGATGGGCGTGTTGGTTAGGACCTGGACGGGGTCCTTCTGGGGATCAACAAGGCCAGGCTTTCCCTGGATGGGAAGAAGGTCCCCCCTGGGTACGACTCAGTGGATCACGTCATCCAGGATGCCTTAGTCCTGGCTGGCATCTTTGGGTTTGCAGCCCCGCCAGAAAAGCTGCTCCTCCATTCCCACCTCACCATCCTCCCTTTTACCAGCAGGAGATATAATTTTAACCAGGGTGAATCCACTGTCCACGGTGTGGCGGTGGAGGTTGTGCGCCACCTCCATTGTGGGGTGGGTACATACTGCCAAACTCACTATAGGCAATCTTAATAAATTCTCTCTTCCAAATAATTCCATTGCAATTTATAATATTTTAATTATAATAAAATTTTCTAATTCTTATTTTAGCAAACAAGATCTGCAGAATATATCCCAGAGAAGGTCTTAATAAAAACATAATAATATATTTCAATAAAATCTACTTCTGATTTGAACACATTACATTAACTTTTTTTTGATTATTATATTTTTTCCAAATGTGATATTAATGTGTTCACGTAATCCAGTATCAAGCGTTTGGGATACCCTTAGATGGCATAATAAAATAATATACAATAAAAAAATAAATTACTTACATCTATTGATGGATCTTCTGAATGTGATTGCGGGCGTAGAAACATCTAAATATAAAATGATAATTAATAAATGTTGAATAATAAATTAGAAAATATAAAAAATTGGACACACTAAGCCTTTAATTGATTGGCTGATTCACAAGGCACGCAGGGATAAACAAATCAGCGTGGCCATAGAATTTGGCCACGGTCTCAGCTGGGAGGGTGTGAATCCCAGCCCGCAGCAAATTAAAGAGGTCCTCGGTCCCAGTTGGGGTTCCTCGCTTGACAACTTGCTTGAGCCACCCAAAGACTTCCTCAATGGGATTTAGGAAGGGCAAATAGGCTGGGAGGAAGAGAAGACGTAAATTTGCTGTGGCCAATTGCTGGGGGCCCACAGCAATGCTGGTGTCAATTGATGGAAATTCTTCAAGAATGTCAGCCACTTTGTGGAGCCCCCTGTTGTCCAACACAATGACATTGGTGAAGCCAGGGCTTGTGCGCCTCAGGTGCTCCTGGACTAATCAGAGAAATAATAGAAAGGTCCTGCTGTTATGCAAACCCAATATCATTTGGTAGAGCTTGACCCCCTTTGGACCAAGGAGAGTCACCATTGAGTAGGCTGTGGTGCGGACTGCAGCACGCCAAGCCATCCCGTCATTGGAGCCTTTGGGGACATAGCCATATGCATTGCACATAGACGAGGCAAATGCCAATTTGTCAATATAGTAAAATTTGACCGTCCCTTGGCTTTGAGGGCAGTGTACGCCTCTGTGTAGTCTTTCTGGACGTCAATGTTGGCTGGACAGTTTCTGTTGTAGGGAGATACCCCAAGCTTTTTCCAGGAAAAGCACATTCCCCTTAACATATGGTAGTAAAAGGAAATTGAAACCTCAACCCCAAAATTATATTAACCATGGCCTGTATATTTTCCAGTTCAAGATGGCAGTCCTGAGTGATCCACTGGTGGATTGCCAATTTGTGCTCCTTGGTGAGCATAGTGGAAACGTGCAAGGATTTCTCTGTGGCAAGGACTTGACCCATGTTAATGAACTTTTTGAAGGTCTTGCTGGCGTACTTGGGATCCACTCCAACAAAGGCCGCAGCCGCCTTGTAATTGCCTGATTCACGCATTAGCTTAAGCAGGATGATGCATTTGATGTCAGGAATGCGCTTCTGGGCGGGCTTAGTGGGCTCAGATGAACTGGGATCCTGATTGATGACTGGCACACAAGGCATGGGCACCTTGGTATAAAATGCAGCAACCTTCTTGAGCACTAGCTGTCCCTCATCAGTTTGGTAGAACTCAGGCTCCTTTTCCTCTTCCTGGTTGCCATCACTGACGTAGAGCTTATAGCTAGTATCAAGTATAGGCTTCACCTTCTCCAGAATGGCTGACAGGACCGACTCTTGCCGGTACACAACATCAAACACATACAAAGTAAGTTCTACCTCCTTGATTATAACTTTCTTTGTAGTGGTGACCTTGGTGGGCTTCTGGGTCAGCTTGGGGACCCAAGGGTTGATGCTCTGCACCCTAGCAGCTTGTGCTCCTTGAACCGGCTGTGTCAGTGTAGCTGTGACAGAAATCACTGGATAATATAAAGCCGTTTTTAAATGATGGGGAATTACTACCCAAATCCACATAGAATTGATGATTAACCACCAACACAGCTTCAAGTATTTTTTTGTGAAATTTCCAATTGTAACTCCAGGATTAAGTAGAACAATCAATCCTTACCAGAGTAAACCAAGATAAACAACCTGGGAAAGCATCAATGCATCTTCAGCGTAGAATTCTGGGCATTGAGAAGTGACACAATTTTCATTTTCCAGAATGGGGGGAGGAGCTACAAAATTGGCTGGCATAAATTAACATTTTGTGGCACCAACAACAAAGTTCCAGATGCTGGGCCCCATCTTCCTGAAATGATTCTGTTCAGAATCAGATTGTACAAGATATACCACAATAACCCAAGCATAGGATGCATTTTTAAAATTTAAAATTAGAACTTGGGATAATTGATTTTATTGAGTAAATTTAGAAGGACTCAACTCTTAGAGTTGAAACAGGGAAAATTATTCAATATATATCAGAAAAATTGACTAAGCAATACCCTCTGAGTCTTGATCTCCTATTCCTTTGGCATCTTCAAGTAAGTATCTAGTCCAGGTTGTAAAGAACCCTTGCGTGACCAGTTTCTGACAACCATGCTGATTAATGAGCTTATATTGGATGACCCTCATATTACGTCAATTTATCAATGTCGGTATGCAAGGGGGAGCTGGTTTTATCTGGCAGACTGGAGCAGCCGTGACCCATTTTCAATCAACTGTTTGGTTTAAATCTGTTAACTTGGTCAATTTTGATACAGGTTTTCCGGCCTTCTGTGCCTTCTTACTTGGACAAACAATACCTGGCATTATGGAACCTACTATGACATTACCCTCTGCTTTAGCCCTGGGCACAATAACATCATCTGGGAGATGGGATAAAGAGATATTTATGGGCAGGGGGGAGCTTCATTGTGGCTAGGGTAAGTTCAGGGTGACTAATAGCAGTGGGATTGTGCTTGTAGAACTCATGGATAAGATCAGAGGAATTTGAACAATTGTAGTGGGGAACCCAGGAGTTTTCAGAATCAGGATAACCTTTCCAAGATATCAAATATTCCAATTGGTGGAAATTCTTGCAGGAAGCCAGGATACAATTTAACTCGTACTCAGGTTCTCCTTCCACAAGAATGGGTTGGGAAGAGGGGGTCTCTTTTCCTTTGAAGGGAGTAATGAGACATTCATAGAAGGTGTGGAAAATCTTGAAAGCAGGAGGTAAATCCAGCCAATAGGCAGAGGGACCAATCTGGCGTTCTACCTTGAAGGGACCAACTTGCTTGGGACCTAGTTTGCAACAGGGAACCTTAAGTTTCATATTGCAAGCATCAACCATGACTAGATCACCTGGCCTGTAAGTTGGACCTTCCTGGCACTTGCGATCTGCGTATTCCTTGTAAGTTGTCATGGCAGCGGCAAGAGTAACTTGGAGCTCCTGATGGACCTGCTTCAATTCAGCAGCTTAATCAGTTGTAGCTTTCACGTTGCTAACCAAACAAGGACCCATGTTGGAAGAATGATTGTAACCCACATTGGCATAAAATGGCAATACTTGAGTTGATGTGTGCAGGACGTTATTATATGTGAACTCTGCCATGGGTAGATTATCACACCAGCCATCTTGTTGCACATTGGTGTAGCAGCGTAGGTAGACCTCCAAACTTTGGTTTACCCTCTTTGTTTTTCCATCAGATTGGGGGTGAAAAGCAGTAGAGCAGCACAATTTGATACCAAGGATTCCAGTAAAAGCTTCCCAGAACTGAGCAATAAATTGAGGACCACAGTCACTTACAATCTCCATTAGGATGCTATGTAGAGAGAAGATTCTGTTCACAAATAACTTAGCAGTTTCCACTGAAGTAATTGTGGTTGAGCAAGGTACAAAGTGTGCCATTTTTGTGAAACAATCAACTACCATCATGATTGCGTTAAACCCATTAGAATTGGGAAGCTCACCAATGAAATCTATCAACACTGACGTCCAGGGGCCCGCAGCAGGCTGAAGTGGAACCAGTAAACCAGTAGTCTTATTTTGACTGGCCTTGGATCAAACACATACAGGAAATCTCAAACAAAAACTGCTACCTGCACAGTCAAACCTTTCCAGGAAAACTGGCGGCGGATAAGTTCCACTGTTTTGTTTTTCCCTGGATGACCAGCCATTGGACAGGTATGATTAGCCTCCATGATTTCATCCCAAATAGTGCCCTCAGGACCCCACAAGTGACCTTGATGATATAGGACTGGAGCAATCTTATGATAACCCTGAGGCTGACCTACTGGGTTTGCACATGCTAGCTCCAATAGCCTATCATAACCTTTGGACAAAGGTTGCAGAAACTTAACCTTGGAATACAAGTCCAGGTCTGCGCCCTCAGCTAAGGGCATGGTGGCCAATGTAGCTGGTGGAGGCAATACAAAAGGTACCACAGCCTCGTCAGGAATCATAGTATGTGTGTTAAACTTGGCGTCCATACTAGCATCTGGGAAATGGGAGGGATTCCTGCTTAGAGCATCAGCCAAGTGATTGTCAGATCCCTTAATAAACTTGTAGCGGAACTTGTATCTTGTCAGATCATCATGCCATCTGGATTGGCAACCTGACAAAACCCTGGGTTGTTGATAATATAGAAGAGCTTTGTGGTCAGTTCTTACTACAAATAGATGACGTACCAACATGAGATGGTGGTGCCAATGCTTTAAAAATTCCATTACAACCAACAATTCCTTGTTGTAAATCATGTAGTTGCTTTCTCAAGCCTCCGTCTTCCGGGAGAAATACCCTACAGGTCTCTCAATCCCGTCACTAGCTGTCTGCAACAGCACACCAGCCACAGTGTATTTAGATGCATTGGTTGAAACAACAAAAGGAAGCTCAGGATCCACATGTCTTAACACTGGGGAGGACAACAAAAGAGCCTTGACTACTGAGAAGGCACTTACACACTCAGGCGTCCAGACTAAAGTTGTCTTTCCACTAGCCAAATATAAAGGGGCGGTCACCTCAGACAAGTGGGGAGTGAATTTCTTCAAGAACGTACATGTACCCAGGAAGCTACAAAGTTGGGATACTGTCACAGGCGTAGCATACTCTTGAACTGCAGCTTCCTTGTCAGGGGCAATGGAGTGGCCATCCTCAAAGATAATATCACCCAGAAAGGTAACCTTACGTTTAAAGAATTCACACTTACTCCTTTTGATGATCAAGTTTGCTTAGAGAATGAACTCTATAACTGCCAACAAGTGGGCCTTATGGGACTCCTCATCTGGAGAAAACACCAAGATGTCATCCATATATGCGATGGCACAAACACCTAGGAGATCTCCCAGGACTGAATCAATCAACTGCTGAAAGCAAGCTGGGGCATTCTTCAATCCAAAAGGCATTACGCGGAACTGTAAGATACCCTTCTTAGTTCTGAATGTTGTTAACCATTCCATTCCTTCTGCAATCCTGATTTAATTGAAAGCATTCAACAGATCAAATTTTGAGAATATTTTGGCCTTCTCAACACATCTAGAGATCTGTGCTTTGAGAGGTAAAGGATAAGGATCCAGAAGTGTAATGTTATTCAAATTCCTGTAGTCAACACAAGGACAAAGGGACCCATCAGACTTCTGAACAAACAATAACAGAGAGCAGATCAACAAAGCCTTATTAAAAATGTAGCCTTTTGCCAACATGTCACAAGTCCACTCTTCCAAACATGCATCTTCCTTCAAGGTTAAAGGGTAAATAGGAGACACAATTCTGATCAGATCAACAGTGACCTTAAAGTCAAAGTCAAACTGAGTGTGCTTGGGAAGGACCTTGCCTCTGGTGGCATCAAATGCTGCAGACCAGGGTTGCAAACATGCCGGTAAATCCGAACTTACAGGGACAGGGACAGGAAACAATCATATGGTCTGTGATGATTGCTCAGATTCAGATGTATCCAACAGCGGAATACAAATAGTTATACCCAAGGAGTGTTCAACCTGTAGCTCATTTTTCTCCAGTAAGGTTGATACATTATGACTCTACACCAACTCACTCCCAAAATGATAGGATACATAAGGGTAGGGCAAACAGAAAACCTTGCGGTAAAAGACTGACCTGCTACTACAAAAGTAACTGGCTTCTTCAGATGGAAAGAGGGAAACTTTTGACAATTTCCACCTCTAACAAGCATTCCTGGATGGTACTTGAGTTGTAGCAAGTCAGCAGTCTCCACGCTCATAAATTTTTTGGAAGCACCAGTATCTAACAAGATGGCTGGCTGATAGATAGCCTGACCATTATTGATGCTACCATGAAACAAGAAGTAACCAGAAGTGGATTTATTTGGAGCAAAGGTAGCAATCTTGGCAGGGTCTTGTTTCTCATTGGCAGTACAGACAGCAGCTAAGAAAGCAGGTGCTCCTGGAAGTAACACTCAATCATTTCTTGGACGGCAGCTGGAAGAACAGGGTTATCCAATCAATGGGAACAAGGGGCAATTATTTGGACGTAATAACGGAAGATTTTGCAGGTACAACATGCTGAAGTATTGCCAAGGAACTATCAGGAACAGACACTACGGGGGCCTCCTTTACATCACCAAGTTTGTTCACCAATGCCAATTATAGCTGAGACAAGCTTGGGAGAGAACAATCTTGGCCTTGGTTGGAAGGAACTACCAAGGAGCAAGGACCAGAAAACCAAGAGCGCACAGCAGGTTTATCCTCAATTACCAATGTGCCTTGTTTGGGAGTCAACAGATTTGAGACCAGAGAAGAAATTTGGCTTACCAGGGCCTCATTTGTGGTTAATGGGGAATCCCAAACCGTCAAATCCTGGGCAGTCTGGTCAACTGCTAATCACAACACTAAGAATTTGTTCACCTTGGGAACATCAATTGTACGGCAGTAGGTAAGAAACTGAGGAAGGAATACTGAAAGCGGAGTTGTACCCTGACAGAAGGCGTACAGCTTACAATATACTTTGAGCTCCTCAATAGATACACACAAATTTTTTAACAAAGGGTATAGAGATGTACTCTCAGTTAAAACATGTGGATTGCGCTCCACTGCGGACAACAACCATTATCAAGCATCTTTGGAAACCTTAGTCATCACATGGTAAACTTGGGATTTGTGACTAAGGCTAGAGCCAGAATAAAATGATAATGCTGACAAAACTTCACGCGAAATTTCATCAGTGGGTGGGGCAGGAAAATAATCCGGGCGCCAAAATGACATGACGTGACAGAAATAGAAAACAGAGGATCCAGTCTCTACAACTGCAACTGAAGATGGAGACCAAAAATTAAAGAAAAGTCCAAACTGAAAACTCATAAATGAACTGATGAAAATAAACATGGTAAACGCAGATATCTTGACGGAGCAGGAGAAAAGAAACACAAATTCATGACAAACTGCTTCCAAAAACTCAGACGTAGAAGAGCTGAGTAATGTGACGGAAATCACTGGATAATATAAAGCTGTTTCTAAATGATGGGGAATTACCACCCAAATCCACATAGAATTGATGATTAACCACGAACGCGGCTTCAAGTATTTTTTTTGTGAAATTTCCAATTGTAACTCCAGGATTAAGTAGAACAATCAATCCTTACCAGAGTAAACCAAGATAAACAACCTGGGAAAGCATCAATGTGTCTTCAGCGTAGAATTCTGGGCATTGAGAAGTGACACAATTTTCATTTTCCAGAATGGGGGGAGGAGCTACAAAATTGGCTGGCATAATTTAATATTTTGTGGCACCAACAACAAAGTTCCAGATGCTGGGCCCCATCTTCCTGAAATGATTCTGTTCAGAATCAGATTGTACAAGATATACCACAATAACCCAAGCATAGGATGCATTTTTAAAATTTAAAATTAGAACTTGGGATAATTGATTTTATTGAGTAAATTTAGAAGGACTCAACTCTTAGAGTTGAAACAGGGAAAATTATTCAATATATATCAGAAAAATTGACTAAGCAATACCCTCTGAGTCTTGATCTCCTATTCCTTTGGCATCTTCAAGTAAGTATCTAGTCCAGGTTGTAAAGAACCCTTGCGTGACCAGTTTCTGACAACCATGCTGATTAATGAGCTTATATTGGATGACCCTCATATTACGTCAATTTATCAATGTCAGTATGCAAGGGGGAGCTGGTTTTATCTGGCAGACTGGAGCAGCCGTGACCCATTTTCAATCAACTGTTTGGTTTAAATCTGTTAACTTGGTCAATTTTGATACAGGTTTTCCGGCCTTCTGTGCCTTCTTACTTGGACAAACAATACCTGGCATTATGGAACCTACTATGACATTACCCTCTGCTTTAGCCCTGGGCACAATAACATCATCTGGGAGATGGGATAAAGAGATATTTATGGGCAGGGGGGCAACTGTGACCGCAGCACACAACAAGTGCATTGTTACTCTGTTGTTGTGTTACTTCCATTTTAAAATTTAATAAAATATTAAGTAAAACTTAATTAAGTTACTCCTTAATTTTATTTTTTGCTTTTATCTGAATATGGATATTTAATTAGAGTTTTCCCCACCCAATATCCCAATTATATTTTTTATTTCTTAATTAGTTGTTTCTGGTTTACAACGCCCATTTTAGAATACCTGAAATAATTTCCACCCTTTACCAGATTTTACGCCAAATTAAGCACCCAACACAATATTTTTAAAATTTATGTCTTGGATTGTATGTCTTATTTTAGATACCTTGGTATCATTCTTGATTACAATCCATTGCACACATTGAGTGAGTGATTTTTTTTACATAGTGAGTTCCTATTGTGTTTTGTTTTTGGTTTGAGTTTTGACTCACCTTGCTTGGGTGTATTTTGTCACCAATTCATATATTAAACATATGTACACCAAAAGTTAACTCACACCATTTTGTTTGTGAATCAATGTATTTTGGATTGTAGTTTGAATAGTTTTGCTTTGCGCGTGAGCACTTCTTTGCTGTGTTGACTAATTTTGCCCATTAACGCCAATAAACCCTGTTAACAGAGTGTATATTTTAACCTGATAGTTGGATTTTGCTTAAATATGAAATCATTTTGTTTAAATCTGAAGTATTTTTGGTTGTCACCATAGCTTTTAAAACTACTGTACTTAATAATAAAATATAATTATATGTTACAATCTATTTTTATCAAGTTGTTTTTTCCTTGTTGTGGTGATTTTTCATTTGTTGAAGATACTGTGCTTGCATTAAGTTAGATATTTTCACCTCCAGTTGCCTTAGCAATAGGAAATCAAGTTGCCTCTGCAACCACAGCTGGCCTTGGGGAGGCAACTTGATTTTCTATTGCCAAGGCAATTGGAGGTGAAACTATCCAATTAAATGCAAGCACATTATCTTCAACAAATGAACAATCACCACAACAAGGAAAAAGCAACTTGATAAAAATAGATTGTAATATATAATTATATTTTATTATTAGTGTTTTATAAAATCAACTGTAATCAAGCATTATTAATAGCAATACATAAACACAGATTGTTACAGCAGCAGGCCCTTATATAAGTCACAATAACAAGTAAAAAAGAAAGTCAATGTTTTTAAAAATAATTGAAGTCCTCAAGTAAAAATATGTAAATAAATGAGGTAAAATCATAGTGCAGTGAGCTGATGATTCTATTTGTTTGATGGATTTTTCTTTCCCACTCTCCTCCTTGAAAATTTTCAAAAGGCTTTTGGCCTCTGGCTATACTGAGGGCCAGAAAACTTTTAAAAAATTCTGTGCTGTCAGGAGGATGACTCATATAACATTACATAAGTTTGTTGTTGCTATATTAGTGATTTTAAGTGCATAATATTGTACCATTTCCAGGGTTAGACACTTTTACAATTCAATCAATTTTCATGTCTAAACATGGCTATTGAAATTGAACTTTTCATTTGATTTTATCCATAGTGAAGCTTCTTTATTTGGATTGATTTGTCCTAGTTTCTTGCTGTACATTCACTTTGGATTCCAAATCCTGCAATTATCATTTGAGCTTACTAGTGGCATTCATTTGTGACTTGAAATTTGGTTCTTGGATTTGACAATTCCGCAATTCCAAAAAAATGTAGTAAACTTAATGAAAATGGTTGGTGGATTTAAACAATTAAAATCTGCTTTCAGTTATTTCATTACATCCATTTGAAAACTGCAGCTCAACTTGAAATTTGCAAAGTGTCTAGGAGTTTTTGTAATTTGAAACATTCAAATAAAAATACAAATAATTCAATTTGATTAAAAAAAGCTATCCTGCAAATGTGATTTGAAATTTGGACCAAGGATTTGACAATCCCACATTTTTACATTTAGGTTATGAATTTACAGTATTGTTGCAACATCTTTGATTACTCCCTCTTGGAGAATTAACACCCCAAGTAGTTCACCAAAGGAGTCACCAAATGGCTCACCAACTGATCATTAACTCAGTGGCACTCCTATCATTTGCCCATCTATTAAAGGGATCAAAAATCCAGATCCTAAAAGAAACACAACTTGAATGAGCCTTGTGACTTAAGAGGAACATTACTCAGATAAGCCCCATGACCTCCATGACGTACATGGACAGTATGTGGCTTTCCATGATACTATATATTAACCTATATTCATATCCAATAAAGTATCATTCTCTTCTTATTTTCCCCTTTATCTCTTTTATTATACTTCCCAGAAGTATATACTCAACAGTGGTAGCACAGGGTAGGTTATCCACACCTACGCAACTATAAGGAAAAATTCCTCCCAAAAAAACCAGAAATGGCCCTTCCTGCAGGTTGGAGAGACTACAAAGAGGGACAAGAAATCCCCACAGGATACACCATCTGTAACAACGTCCTTGTCCTCACCAAACAATACAACCTTTTCCACACCAAAAGACTTCTAAATCCGCCTACAACTCCTACAATCCTGCAGATGCCCAAGATACCCAGTATTGTCTTTCAACGCCTATGTACCGCAGAAATGGGGGCTTTTGCAGGGTTATGTTGGGAAAATCCTCCCTCTGGATCAATAGTACCAAAAGCAAGTTTGAACAAGTAGAATACCCCCACAGACTCTGGGTCAGTGAGATTGCCCTTTGTGTCACAGGGACTTTGTCACGTTTTGTAAGTGGGTGGCTAGCACAGCACCACAACCAGAAGGAGAACTGGGAAATTTTCAAAACTGCCTTCCTCAAAAAGTTCTCCATGAAGGAACCCAACATTGTGATCATGACTGAACTCAGAACGTTCAAAATGACAGGAACAATCAAGGAGTACATTGCTGGATACAAAGACCTACATGACCGTGCACCCAACATTATCAACTTTGACAAACCCAGACCACAATTGGCCTTCTACAATGGCCTACCCACACACATTAGACGTCAGTTTGGCATGACCTGCTTCCAGAATCTCAAAAACATATTTCTAGAGGGAAAACATGCAGCTCAAAAATCTGACAACCTACACACAATCAATAAAAGAAAGGAGAGCCCCACAGCAAAGAAGGACCCTCAACTTAATAAGCAGAATAACTGAGCCAATAACACCCATCCTCAAAACAGAAATTGTACTGCCCAAGCCAACCAGGAAAGCACTGAAGATACCAAAAAGGAGGGGAAAGCTCAGGGGAGTGCTTAGGCGAGCTGCTCTCCCCCAAATTGCAAGACTTGTACAGGGACCAGGACGTGGATTCAATCACCATGATCCAAGTACCCTTCAGCAATTTTCTACAGTTTGCCGCCCAAACTAGAAACAAACTCCTTACTTATCCTTTTCATTTTTGCTGATATCAAGGCACAGCATTATTTGACTCTGGAGCAGACCAACTCCTTGTTGACAAGAAATTTGCCAACTCTATGAAACTACCCACAACCCAAAGCAACATCAAGAGAGTTGTCATGGCAGATAACAAAAGCACACCAGTCACCAAGGAAGCAAAACCTTTCCACGCCTAAATTGAAAATATACAGACTACGCATAGTGGCCCTATCATACCAATCCCCAAGTATGATGTTATTATTGGCTTGGATTGGATGAGAAAGACCAAATCTCATATTGACTTGAACAGCGCTACCCTCACCATTCAGCGAGGCAAAGTACATCACCATGTTTACCCAACCCATCTTGACACACTTATGAGAGACCACATGTTTGTGAAAATCATGGAAACAGAAGAGGAAGCCAACCCTAGCAAAATCAATTGGAACACCTGTATTTATGAAGTTTTCCATCAAAAAAACAAAACCAGACGTAAGAATGACTACATCCAAGACTAGCTAGTGAGTTCCCCTCTGTCTTCCAGGAAGCCCTTGTGGGCTTACCACTGGACCGTGGCATACATCATGATTGACCTCAAATGAAGTGTATCTAAGGCACACCCTATCTATTGCCTCACACCACAAGAAGATGACACACTAAAAGCTTATCTTGATGAAGGCCCTCAAGAAAGGACTCATACAACCATCAAAGTTGCCTTTTGGTGCCGCTGTCTTCTTTTTAGAAAAGAAAGATGGAGGACTCTGCCTTGTCATAGACTACAGGGCGCTCAAAGAGGTCACAATTAAGAACAGGTATCCAATGCCCCTGATTGACAACCTTTTTGATACCCTGGGGGTCCCAAATCTTTACAAAAATTGATTTGACAGCAGGCTATCACCAAATTTTAGTAAAGCATGAAGATATCCCAAAGACCGCCTTCAGAACTAAATACAGACCCTTTGAATGTGTTGTTCTCAATTTTGGTATGACCAATGCCCCCAGTACTTTTGTGACCTTCATGAACAAGGTCTTCAAGGAACACATTGGAAAACAAGCAATTATCTACCTGGACAACATCATCATCTACAGCCCAACTTTAAAGCAACACTTGGAAGATGTCCTCCTGGTCCTCCACACCCTCAAAGAAAACCAACTCATTGCCAAACCATTAAGGTGTGACTTCTTCCTGTCAGAACTTCTATTCCTTGGCCATATTATCAGCAAAGAAAAAATCAAACCAGATCCAGACAAGATACAAGCCATAACCAAAATGCCACCTCCAAGGAATAAGAGCAAGCTCTGCACTTTGCTAGGAATAGTGGCCTATGTAAGAAGGTTCATACCTGACTGGGGTGTCTTAACAGCCCCCCTGTCTGCATTACAGGCAAAACAACCAATTTTGTGTGGACGCCACTATGAGACCAACATTTTTGTCAATTAAAATATGTATGGTCACTGCCCCTATTCTCCAGTACTAAACTGCAAGGGAATCTATGAATTAGAAACCAATACATCTGACTATGCCATAGTATGAGTACTCTGTATCCAAACGGCAGAAAATGACTTACTCCCTGTGGCGTAGAAATCAAGGAAACTATCCAACAGTAAACAAAGATATCCCATACACAATAAAGAGTTATTAGCAATTCATATATTGCCCCATGAAATGGCAATGATATCTGTAAGGGGCCCAAACATTCAAAGTACTCACTGACCACAAGTTGTTAATATTCTTCAAAACACAACACTTGTCAAGAAGGCAAGCCAAGTAGATGAGCTCATATAGAGGTACTCAATGCAATTTCAATACAATCCAGGCAAGTAAATTCTTACTGCAGATGCCCTGTCAAGGCTATACAGCAAACATGTCCTATGCACTGATGATGACCCTGATTGGCCCATGTTAATCATGGGGAATCTCCAAGAAGGGTTTCCACCTGGCACCCTAATTAACATCCAAGAGAAAGTCCTCAAGAACAAACACCTGTTTAAAATGTATATGGCACACTACACCAGATACTTCCAAATGTGACACCATACCTTACAGCCCGTCAACACAAAAAAATTGACACAATCCTCTGATGTCACAGATACTTGGGCCACACCTGCAGCAAGAACTTGCATGAATATCTCAAGGCACACTACTGGTGGCCCAACATGCTAGATAATATATGAGAAGTATTAAAACAGTGCAAAGTCTGTGAAAAGTACACCTGAACCAAAGCACTGCCCAAGTCAGTAGTACCAGTATCCATCACACAACCCTTCAAGGTGTGGTCACTGGATATAGTGGGATCAATGCCTGTCAATAACAAGGGCAAAAAGTACATCATGACAGCTATCAACTATGCCACCAGGTGGTCTGAAGAGCAAGCTACAAAAGAACATAAAGGCAATGATATAAGTCAATTTATTGGGAAAGAAATCATAGCATAGTTTGGGAAATCTGATCTCCTAATCACAGACAGAGGCGCCAAACTTAAGGCCATTGACACCAACATCTAACTTTCCAAAAATGGAATAAAGCATATTATTACCAGCCTGTATTGCCCATAAGCAAATGGATGAGTAGAACAACTAAACAACTTACTAGTGGAAGACCTCAGTAATTTATCTGCTAACAATCCAAAAGCCTGGGTTGACATGCTGCCAACAGCACTCATGGTATGCAGAACCCGAGTCAATTGCAATACAGGCAAAAGCTCATAAAAACTTGTCTATGGGCAGAAGCCTGCCCTTGTTAGTACTGCCGCAGGACCACAGTTACCTATACCCAAGAAGGTACAAGACAATAGTGACCACAACGTACAACGTGCCAGAAAAGACCAAAAAATGTGGAACAGAAAAGGATCAAAAGAGAGGCAATCCCATTGCAACAGGAAAGATTCCAGGTTGGGGACAAAATCTGGGTTGTCAATCATGACCAACATAAGTTGGATCCAGGATTATGTGGACCAGTCAGTGTCATGGAAGTCAAACCTGAAAACTCCTACCTTGTCAAAGGAATTGGCGCAAGAACCAAACTAAAAGTATGCACCATGATCAACTCTGCCTGTGCAAAGCAAGAACATCCCAACACAACTCCAGACTCCCTGTCCCCAACGCCAAGCTGGATCAGTACCAAGAACGCATCCCCAACACTCTCAATAAAATTCCCAAGGCTCTGCCTTCTAGCACCCCAGGGGGAGATGTTGCAACATCTTTGATTACTCCCTCTTGGGGAATTAACACCCCAAGTAATTCACCAAAAGAGTCATCAAATGTCTCACCAACGGATCATTAAGTTGGTGGCACCACTATCATTTGACCATCTATTACAGGGATCTAGCATCCAGATCCTAAAAGGAACACAACTTGAATAAGCCTTGTGATTTAAGAGGAACATTACTCAGATAAGTCCCATGACCTCCATGATGTACATGGACAGTACTGTAAATTCAGAACCTAAAGGTAAAAATGCGGGATTGTCCAATTCCTTTGAGTGAACTCACCAAATTAATGGAGTAATTTTTATCCCAGAACAACTTAATTTTTATATAAAAGGATGAAAAATATTTTGGTAAGTTTGTGAGTTCACGCAAAAGAATTTGACAATCCCGCATTTTTACCTTTAGGTTCTGAATCTACAGTATGTGGCTTTCCATGATACTATATATTAACCTATATTCATATCCAATAAAGTATCATTATCTTCTTAATTTTCCCCTTTATCTCATTTATTATACTTCCCAGAATTATATACTCAACAGTATGTATATTATTTCCTTAGAAAAGGCATATTTAGACTAAATAATTATCAAATAGAGAGTGCACAAAATTTGTAAAAACAGCAAAAAGCCCAGAAAAGATGTTGTATTTTCACTTTATTTTGATCAAAAGAAAGTCCCAAAAAGGAAAGGGAAATATTCAAATTCAATCCAGTGAGTTTTATTTAGGAAATTGGGGTATCAAATTTTAAAATCACTTCATAATTAGATCACTCAAATATTGGGTAGTAAATTCTTAATAAAATCATCCCATATCAATCACAAAAATATATAATATATTCACTTTTTATTAATATTTTATTACATTGTTAAAATAATATTTTTAAATGATAGTTATTTACCAATTATTGACACTCAGTATCAAGAGCTTATGGCAGGCAAAATCAAGAGCAAAGGGAGAATACTGCAGGTGTATACACCCAGGGCTTTAACTACACTCCGGAAAATAAAGAGCTGTATGTTCCTGCTAGTGAAAATGGCAACTCATTGTTTCAACAGCGCTTAGAGACCACCACTGATCAGAAAAATCATCAAACTTGTGTATATAAAAGATGTTTGAACCAATCTGCCTTTGATCAATGATACCCTTGTTTCATCAGATGAATCTGTTCAATCAGTATCTGCCATTTATCAGAAAACAGACTCAAGCACAACATCAAAAAAAGGCCAAAAATTGTAACCAATCAGATTTTTTAGGAGATTAAGGCCTTGAACACACAAAGGCTGGACTTTTGAGCAATTGATGAACACCTTGAGTTCACCTAGGCAACTATCATGAGATAGTTAAATGGGTCACAAAAGTGTGGAAAAACTATCAAAGCAAATCTATGCATTCTAAAAAGGTATCCCAGCGCACAGAGGCTTATCTTATCACAATATCTCTTTTAAAAACAACCAAGTCATCAGAAACACTCAGGTCAAATACTAACTGGGTCACCACGGTATTTGGGTCTCTAAGTGGATGGTCCAGGAGTGGATGTATGATATTGTAATCTTGGTGCAAGTATTTTTCAATCAGTGTGGGGATTAATAGTTCAGGTTCAAAAATATACCATGCAATCCAGAATTTTTGGCAATTTCCAGAAAGCTTCTCACTTCAACTAGTGATGATGTAATTTTATATCCTAATACAAACTAGCTGTTACTTTTCAGGATTATGTCTTCAAAAATGCTATGATGGTGAAAGTAGTAAAAATAACCAGTATAATGTTGGAGTGTTTAAGGCAGTTTCCTCAAGAGGGACCGTATTTTATCAGAATACAGCTGATTATGTAAGCAGATATAAATACAAGCCCATCATAGAGGCCGTACTAGAGATATGAAAGTTAACAGGGGACAACTACTCAGTATATTTGAGCCATCAAATTAAGGGCAATCAAGTTGCAGAAGACATCATCCAGGATCAGGGTTTCAGTGCTTCATATACTTACCAGGTCATGCAGACTGTCATCTTGCTGATATTATTTTTATAATATTAGCAGTATAATCCAAGCCAGGTATCCAAAGGACATGGTTGCTATACTAATAGATATAAATGATCATACTGGATTGTTTACCCAGAGTTCTGTCTCTGATCTTCTCTCTGAGAGTGTGTTTATAAGTTGGATATGGGGAGCAGCCACAATAGTCCTCATCTCTTCATCATTACTATGCTCTATTTACCTCCACACCGCCCATGACAGAAGATCAGTAAACAGCAATTGATAGTACAGCAAGAGTTGCCAGAAATGATCCTTTATCATTTTTCTTGACTAAATAACCCCCTCACACTCAACCTTTACCCTCACCCACATACCCAATTGATCCCTCTAATCATACTTGAACATGAGAATCTCAGGGCTAAACACAAAGGCATTTTAAGAATTTGACTGTCATTTGTTTCCTTCCTGATTACCTGTTGTCTGTGCTTTTCTTTGTCTCTTGTAGCCAAATAAATGGGCAGACATATAATATATTAATTATTTTTCCTGGTGCAGCCAAGATTAATCCCCTTCCAACTAAAATATCTCACAATATACAGGGGCATTTAAAGAGATGAACAATAATGTAAATAACAGTGTGGCACTCCTGCTCCTAGGAGGTCAGCAAGGTGTATCCTGGGTCAAAGCCAGGGACCATCTGGGTTGGGAATGTCATCATCATGGATACTTGTTCTATGGAAAGAATAAAAGTGAATTATCTAAACACTCTGAAAGGGACTCACCATGCCCCCTAATCATCATTGTTCATTGATAACTAGGAGAAAATTTATTTCACAGAAATGCATAGGCTACCAAGGTAGCTTCATCATCTAGGGGGCCGTTTTGCATGATAATCTTCAGTATAACAATATCCCAGATATCAATAATATAGGTACTGTGTTTTTAATTCCCAGCCAAGTGTTTTTCATGAGTGAACAGACTGTCATTCTGCATCTTCTGATCCTCTCAACCAGCTTCATAATCATTATCACTAGGGAAGTTCTGTCACAAGAAGGTAGAATAGGGGTTGATATTGGCTTTTATTTGCATCAGAAGGAAGATCCCCTTATAAACTTTCTGGACTGTAGCCTATTTGGAGGAAAAATTTAGGTTGCCAAGTCTTGGGCTCCTTGTATTATGCCTTGGACTTCTTGCCCTTAGCTTTGGACTCCTTTCACCATGTCTTGGGCTCCTTGTCTACACCTATGAGCTTGGCTTCCTTGGTCTTCCCACTTGGTGCTGCCCTGCTCTTGGCTTTGTATTTCTTCCTGGTGGTTCTGCTCCTATGTCTTGGGCTCCTTCCTGGCTTATGACTTTTGAAATCCACTCCCTCCCCTGTGTTTCAGGCTGTTTCCCCTTAAATAGCTCCCTGTTTCCTATGTTTTTCTTTTCTGGCTTCCTTATTTTCAAAGCTTAAACTATCCAGTTTTCCCTGCTCCATAATAAATTAAACTTACTTACAAACTTACTTGTTTACTTACCTCAGCCAATCAGAGAGGACTTTTTCCTGAAAATCCCCTTATTTTTAAGGCTTTCCCCCTTCAGTTTAACCAATGAAAAACATCAATCAAACAAGCTTCAACCTGCAGCCAATCAGGCGTCTAGATTGACATGTTTGCCAAAACATTTCCCTGGATAATGTGCTCCTGACCTGGGTTCAAACCTGTCATCCTCTTGCCCCAGAAAACCCATGGCTCCATGTTTTGAACAGTTTCTCTGTAATTCCCGTCACATTTCATGGGGTTGATTCAAGTGTTTCTACTTACATTTTACTTAATAGTTTTTTGTACTGTCAAGTATATTCTTCTTATGAAGTATAATAATTGAGATAAAGGTTAAATTAAGAAGAGAATGATACTTTATTGGATATGAACATATGATAATATATAGTATCATGGAAAGCCACAAACTGTCCATGTATGTCATGGAGGTCATGGGGCTTATCTGAGTAATGTTCCTCTTAAGTCACAAGGCTTATTCAAGTTGTGTTTCTTTTAGGATCTGGATTGTTTGATCCCTGTAATAGATGGGCAAATGATAGGGGTGACATCAAGCTAATTATTAGTTGGTGAGTTGTGCAGTGGGCCATTTGGTGAACTACTCAGGGTGTTAATTCCCCGAGAGGGAGTAGTTAAAGATGTTGCAACATCTCCCCCTGGGGTGCTGGAAGGCAGAGCCTTGGGAATTTTCTTGAGAGTGTTGGGGATGCGTTCTTGGTACTGATCCAGTTTGGTGTTGGGGACAGGGAGTCTGGAGTTGTGTTGGGATGTCCTTGCTTTGCACAGGCAAAGTTGATCATGGTGCATACGTTTAAGTTTGGTTCTTGCGCCAATTCCTTTGAAAAGGTAGGAGTTTTCAGGTTTGACTTCCATGACACTGCCTGGTCCACATAATCCTGGATCCAACTCATGTTGGTCATTATTGACAACCCAGATTTTGTCCCCAACCTGGAATCTTTACTGTTGCAATGGGATTGCCTCTCTTTTGACCCTTTTCTGCTCCACATCTTCTTGGTCTTTTCTGGCATGTTGTACGTTGGGATCACTTTTGTCTGGCACCTTTTTAGGTATAGGTAACCATGGTCCTGTGGTAGTACTGACAAGGGCGGACTTCTGCCCATAGACAGGTTCATATGGGCGTTTGCCTGTGTTACAATTGACTTGTATTCTTCACACCATGGGTGCTATTGGCAGCATGTCAACCCAGGCTTTTGGATTGTTAGCAGATAACTTACTGAGGGCTTGCAATAGTGAGCTGTTTAGTTGTTTTACTTGTCCATTTGCTTGTGGGTGGTATGGGCTGGCAGTGATATGTTTTATTATGTTCTTGGCAAGGTAGATATTGGTGTCAACAGCCTTAAGTTTGGCGCTTCTTTCTGTAATCAGGAGGTTGGGGTTTCCAAACTTGGCTATGATCTCTTTCCCAATAAATTGACTTATATCATTGCCTTTATGTTTTTTGTAGCTTGCTCTACAGACCACCTGGTGGCATAGTTGATAGCTGTTATGATGTACTTTTTGCCCTTGTTATTGACAGGCATTGATCCCACTATATCCAGTGACCACACCTTAAAGGGTTGTGTGATGGAGACTGGTACTACTGACTTGGGCAGTGCTTTGGTTCAGGTGTACTTTTCACAGACTTTGCACTGTTTTAATACTTCTCAGATATTATCTAGCATGTTGGGCCACCAGTAGTGTGTCTTGAGATATTCATGCAAGTTCCTGCTGCAGGTGTGGCCCAAGTATCTGTGACATCAGAGGATTGTGTCAATTTTTTTTGTAATGACGGGCTGTGTTGTGTTCTGAGGCCCGGCACAGACACACAACAGGGAATCCTAACCTTAGGATTAGATTCATACTAAGTCTCAGTTAGATGACAGGGAAGGCAATAGTGTTTACCTTGTGGCCCTGGATGAATAATCTCTACTAGGCGTGGCTAGAGAGAGGCGCGGAAGTACAGAAGACACAAAGACAATAATGTGAATAGAACTTAATTTTTATTGTTGAATATGAAATGGAATATATAGTGGTTAGGAATACCACAAAACACCACCAGGACAGTAGGATCACTTGCCACAAGCATAAGTGGGGCAAGTGAGTTGCTGCAGAGTCAGGAAACTGAACAATCATATTTCCTGAAGTGGAAGCCAGTTCATTTTGAGAGTCAAAAGCAAAAGCAAGAGATTTGTCTTCAAAATGGCCCAACAAAGGCGAAATCAAAACATGGTGAATGCCGTTATTCACGACATTGCCCCCCTCTAGATTGGCCTTTGGGGGGTGATACTTGCGGAGGAACTTGGCGTGTACGCAAGCAAAAGGGCAACCACTGGAGAGGAGCTTTACAGTGTACCCAGATCCTTTCTTGAAAGTCACCTCTAAAGGGCCAATCCACAGGGAGGCTAGTTTGTGTGTGCTCACCCACACAGTGTTGATAGTATAGGATATGGTCACCAACATCAAACTCAGGCAAGGGAAAGCACCCAGTGTTGTCAGGAGAGAGCTTGAGCATCTAAGTCTTATAGGCAGAAGTGTAGGCAGTGGCCTGTATATCAATGATGCGGTTGACTAAGTCTTTGATGTGGTTGTCAGGGTTCATGGCCTTATCAGAGGAGAGTAGGGGAACCCCCAAGAGCAACAGAGTGGTGGCTTCACACCCATATAACATAGCAAAGGGGGAGTACCCTGTGACCCAATGCTTGCTCAGAAAATAGGCAAAGAGTGCAGCAGGTAAGTATAGATCCCAATTGGCAGTGTCAGAGTAAGTGAGTTTCCTCATGATAGAAACCAGTGTTGAGTTGGCACGCTCAACTGCTCCATTAGTGGAAGGATTATAGGGGGCAGAGAAAGACTGGTGAGTTCCTAGAGCTTCAACAACAGAGGTTACAAGTTTGGCATTGAATTTGGTCCTGTTGTCTGATAACAGCACTTGAGGACAGCCATGGTGGTAGAAAACATCCTGCAGCAGGAAAGCAGCAGTAGTCTTAGCAGTGATGTCTTTAGTAGGGCGAGCTTCTACCCACTTGCTGAAGTGGTCAACAGCAATCAGGATAAAGCGGCATCCAGAGCGTGAGCGGGGGGAGAGGACCTACAGCATCAATGCTGACAGTGTGAAAGGCATGTTGAGGGGGACCAATTTGAACTCATGGGAAGCAGCTCGGGGCCTCTGAAGTTGGCAATCATGGCAACTAGCTATGACATCTGGGATCAACAGGCAAAGATTCTCCCAGAAGTAATTCTTCTGAAGCCAGTCAAAGGTCTTGGCTATGCCTCCATGGCCAGTTTCTTTATGAGCTTGTGACACCAAAGAGAGACAAAGACTGGGACACACATATGGCAGGTATTGACCCTGCACCTTCTTGAAGAGTTGGTTGTTGCATATGAGGGTGTCTTCAGACAATTTGGACAGGGCAAGTCAAACCTCTTCTGTCTCACTTTCCCAGGAAGAAGGGTAGCCAATTAGCTTGTACAAGCGGTCTGCCTCAGCAGGATGTAGGGCAAGGATGGGCATTTGGGACAACCCATTGGCGTTCTGATGTTGAATCCCAGGGCAATGGAGCACAGTGAAGTCATAAACTTGTAGGCGGAGGACCCATCTAGCTAAGCGTCCTTTAGGCTCCTTAAGTTGTTTTAACCATTTGAGCAAAGTGTGGTCAGTGACAACAGTGAAATGGGTACCACATACGTAGTGGCAGAATTGTTTGACTGCATGCAGCACAGCAAGGCATTCCTTCTCTGTAATGCTATAATTCTTTTCATGCTTATTCAGCACACAAGAAGTATAGGCTACAGGGTGGTCTACACCTTCATTGTTGAGCTAAGCCAAGATAGCCCCAATAGCAAGGTCACTAGCATCAGTGTACAAGATGAATTCCTTATTGTAATTGGGGTACACTAAAATGGGTGCTTCTTTGAGTTTCTGCTTTAGAGTCTCAAAGGCTTGCTGTCGGCTGGCAGTCCATTCAAAAGGAACATTACGCAACAGTTGGACCAGGGGTTTGCTAGTATCAGTAAAATCAGGAATGAATTGTCTATAGTAACCCATCATGCCCAGAAAGACTTGTACTTCTTGGAGGTTGGTGGGCGGAAGCATTTTGTTGATGGCTTCAACCTTCTTGGTCATTGGACAAATTCCCGTTTGGGTTACTTCATGGCCCAGGAATTCAAGGCGTTCTTTGAAGAAAGCACACTTAGATGGCTTTAACTTGAGGCCAGCTTCTTGGATCTTTATGAACACCTCTTTAAGATGGGCTAGGTGATCTGTGAAAGTTGCGCTAAAGACTGTTATATCATCTAGGTAGACTAAGAAACACAACAACTTCAAATCACACAGGATGGAATCCATAGCCCTCTGGAACGTTGCCAGGGCATTACAGAGCCCTTGCAGCATGCAGATAGGTTCAAACAATCCTTCTGATGTGATGAGTGCAGCCTTCTGACGGTCTTCAGGAGAGAGGTCAACTTGCCAGTAGCCAGACACCAAATCCATGGCAGAGAAAAACTTAGAACCTCCAAGACGTCAAAGGGCGTCATCAATGCGCAGTATAGGATAGGAATCTTTCTTGGTTAGAGAATTCAACCTTTGATAGTCCATCACAATCCAGTGTCCACCATCTTTTTTCTTTAAGATGAGCAGGGGGGAAGCCCAGGGACTTTGAGAGGGAGCTAGAAGTCCAGCATCCAGTAGTTGTTTGAGCTCCTTAGAAACCTGCACATCTTTCACTTGGCTGCGGCAGTATGGCTTGGCACAAAAGGGGGGAGCATCTCCTGTGTCAATCTGATGAATCACACCTTTGGCTAGCCCATAATTAGTACTATATTTAGAAAAGATGTCTGAGAACTGGTCTAGTAAATCAAGCACCTCTTTCTGTTGAACTGGGGACAACTGAGATAAGTCTTGGGCAGTGAACAGAGATAGGACTTGAGGCTTGTCTTTGGGTAGTTTAAAGTCTTGAAACGTTCCAAAGGGGTGAAGAGACAAGACTTCAGGAGCATTTAACAACTTTCTGTAACCAACAACCTTTCCTCTGGATACTGTCATAGGAAGCGCAGTAAGGTTGGCAACTAGTAATTGAACGGGATCCTTGTGGGAAACGTCTAGAGTTCTAGGACAAAGGTAAGGTTTGTTACACCCCAGCAAAGGAGGGGAGTACAGCTCTAAGAAAGTCTGTTCAGGTAGTTCATATGATATCTGGAAGTCTATGATAGCCTGAGAGCCTGGGGGGATGGTGATAGCAGATGTGGCCATGAGAGGGATTCCCTCAGTTGCAGGACAAGCCATGGGAGGACACTTCATGTTGGTGGAATGGGTTTGGTATTTTAGGGTGAAAACTCCAGTGGGGTACTCCAGAGTACATGTCTTCAAACGTTTACTGGGAACTTTGATTGGCTCTTCAAAGATCAGAGGGACGTTGTACCCTAGGATAGAAAGATAACCATCCTTTAGGTTGATGATCTCATTATATTCTTGAAGGAACTGGGTACCAACCAAAAGGTCATAGCTCTCATTTTCTAGAACAACCGCCGGCGCAGCCAACAGGAGTTTACCAAATTGCATTGGTAAGGCAGAGTACGCACCAATGGCGCAAGTCATGGAGAGACCAGTGGTGCCATAGGATTGATGGTGGTTGAGATCAGGGGCCAGCTTAAGTTTCTTCACCAATTTAGAAGAAACAACATTGACAGGAGAACTGGTGTCCAGGACGGCTTTGATCTTGACCTTCTGGATAGATATCTCTACTCAGGTGGTGGTGCGTCCAAAGGGTGGCAGAACAGCTAAGATATCCTGTGCCTCAGCTAGTTCCTTGTCCCATTTCTCAATCATGCATTGTAGTCCCAGAAACTCCTTATATACAGTTTGGAGGGGGAGTGAGACAGATACATTCTTGAAAACGGCGTTTGCAACTTCAGCAGCTTCCTCTGATGATTCCACTAATACAGGGGACTGTTTTGCCTGAGTAAGATAGGGGCGGGAGACAACTGCTTTGGCCTCAGACAAGGGCTTGGTGGTAGTTGTAGTCTTCCCAGATTGTAGCTTGTAGGGAACGGCAATAGTCTCAGGGACAGCAAGAACAGAATACCTGTATGCATCATGGTCTTCAACATCAGATTCATCCACATCAGAATTGTCATAAATGTCATGGAACAAGAGGAGGATAGGAGGAGCTTCATCATCAATAGGTTCAGAGTCAGTAGCTGGCGGGGGTGTAGGAGGAGAATGGGAAGAATTGTCAACCAAGAGCATCTCCGCCTCTAGGTTGACTGTTCTTTTCCTGGCTGATCCTTGGGATCAGCTCCTTTAACCCGCAGATTGGTGCAGACGCAAAAGTGGTGGCCTATCTGACCACAGTTGTGGCAACCTTGATGTTGAGGAGGATTTTTGGAGTTCATAGTGAGGATACAAGGGCCGCAAGAAGAGGAGCCAGAGTTGGAAGCGGCACAACTTTCCCAAACAACTGCCCCAGAATGGGTAAGATGCATATCTTGTAGCATTGTCTTTATAATTTTCATGAAGGACAGCATAGCCTTGTGGGCCTTGAAATGGAGGCATAGGAGTTGATTCACCTTGAGGGCCTGGGCGCAGGCCATATATGCTTCATGCGCTGTCAATTGTCTGCTTGTTATTAACTGTTGTCCCTCCATGTAAAATCTGTCAGCAAATTCAGCTAATTTCTCCTTGGGCTTGAAGGATATGTGCATGAAAGCATCCTTTTTCATCTCCAGGCTAAGATCACCACCAACCTTGTCAATCAGGAGCTATTTCATGTCCTCCCAGGTCTCAATGGAGGGCAGCTCTGGTACAGCTACCTCTTGACAGGTTGGGTGTAGGCAAGTCAGAATATGTTCTTTCTTAACTTCATCTGATGCTCGTCTCATAGCAGTCTCATAAATAGTTAAGAAGGCTGCAATAGTTGAGGTTTTAGGATCAAAGACTTGCTTAAAAGTAGGCTTGAAGTGTGCCTTGGGAGTTGGACCACCATTGTTGCTATTAAGTACATTTATGCGCAGGGAGAACTCAGCTTCAGATTTGGAGGGGGGTTGTCTAGCCCACAGTTGTCAAACACTTTCTTCAAGGGCCGTCAGAGTCTTGGTGGTTATGGAACCCGTAGTGTTGACTAGAGCAGTCTATCCTTCAGTAACATCTAGGCGTTGTCCTTGGGCAGTGACAACCATGGAGAGCTCAGCCAGTTTCAAAGTAAGGGATGGCCCCACTGATAGGCAAGAGGAAAATCTGTTGTTTACTGAATCAATCAACTCACTCATCTCCTGTACGTCCCTGTCCAACTCAGTCTGGTCTTGTTTCAAATGATCCACCTCATTAGCTAAGGCAATCAACTCTCTGGCACATTGGATTCAAGGAGCCCCCGCCAAACCAGGACAACAGCCATCCTCCTTGTTAACCCCAAGTGGACTAGCCGCGGCCGTTACTACCTCACATAAAGCAGCAACTTCTTGCTGAAGTTCAGCAACCTGAGCAGTCAGTGCAAGAACCTGGGGATCAGGTTGAGGCATTTCAGTAGGACGTCCTTGGCTACGAGTGGAAGCATGTAATTCCCAGATGGCTTCCCAAATTTTCTGCTCTCTGTCCACCAGATCATCAGCAGGAGGAGAAGGCGGAACATCAGGTTTGGGAGTGGACAGCTCATTCACCTGACTCTGAAGTTTGGCAATAGCTGCAGCAGTGGTAGCTCTCTCTTGATCAAATTCCACACTGAGCTCATTTAGGCCTTGGGCTGCAAGGTCAGCTACCTGTTGCAATTGCTCAAAGTAATAGACACTGAATGAATTGAGCTGTTGCACTAGGCGTTCAAAGTTGGTGAGATAAGCATTTAGGGTGGAGTCTACTTGAGTTTGCCAGGGTTGTTCTAACTGGTGAAACTCATGTAGTTGCTCCCTAACATACTCAGGGATAGACTGGCGCATTTGCTTGATGGAATTGACTAAACGTGTTTGAGAGGTGACTGAATCACGCTGATTGTCAGATATCAGGGAGAACAGGGAATGAATCCATTGTTGGTAGGCGGCAAACTGGTCCCAATGATGGGTAACAGCTGCTTGTAGAGACAAGATTTCTTGGATGTGGAGTCCTAACACCATCTGATGGTGGGCCAAGGCAGGCTGTACAAAGGATGACAGCAGATGGTCAGCAGAGCCAGCCGCTGAGAGGAGATGTTGTGGAAACTGAGGGGCCACAATTAACTCATAGTATTTGGCACAGCTAAACTGTAACTGAAGGCAAAGGATGGCCCCATCCCGAGCTATCCCAAGGGCTACTGCCATGACTTTTTCCAAGTCAGGGGTACCCATAGGGTAAGCAACTAGGCGGGGACCATTCCCAAGGTTCAGTACAGTAGGGACAATAGGCGGGTCAGAGATGTCTTCCTCAATAGGAGGGCTGGTTATTTCAGGTGAAGTTGACTCCCAAATAGGCAGAGGCAAGGGACCTGCAAACGTAGATACAAAAGGGATAACCAAGGGGCTTACAGCCCCTGTAGTGAGCACCATTTTTGTTGTGTTCTGAGGCGCGTCACAGACAAACAACGGGGAATTCTAACCTTAGGATTGAATTCATACTAAGTCTCAGTTAGATGACAGGGAAGGCAATAGCGTTTACCTTGCGGCCCTGGATGAATAATCTCTACTAGACGTGGCTAGAGAGAGGCGCAGAAGTACAGAAGACACAAAGACAAAAATGTGAATAGAACTTAATTTTTATTGGTGTATATGAAATGGAATATATAGTGGTTAGGAATACCACAAAACACTACCAGGACGGTAGGATCACTTGCCACAAGCATGAGTGGGGCAAGTGAGTTGCTGCAGAGTCAGGAAACTGAACAATCATATTTCCTGAAGTAGAAGTCAGTTAATTTCAAGAGTTGAAAGCAAAAGCAAGAGATTTATCTTTGAAATGGCCCAACAAAGGTAAAATTGAAACATGGTGAATGCTGTTATTCACAACAGGTTGTAAGGTATGGTGTTGCATTTGGAAGTATCTGGTGTAGTGTGCCATATACATTTTAAACAGGTGTTTGTTCTTGAGGACTTTCTCTTGGATGTCAATTGGGGTGCCAGGTGGAAACCCTTCTTGGAGATTCCCCATGATTAACATGGGCCAATCAGGGTCATCATCAGTGCATAGGACATGTTTGCTATATAGCCTTGACAGGGCATCTGCAGTAAGAATTTCCTTGCCTGGATTGTATTGAGATTGCATTGAGTACCTCTATATGAGGCTCATCTACTTGGCTTGCCTTCTTGACAAGTGTTGTGTTTTGAAGAATATTAACAACTTGTGGTCAGTGAGTACTTTGAATGTTTGGGCCCCTTACAGATATCATTGCCATTTCATGGGGCAATATATGAATTACTAATAACTCTTTATTGTGTATGGGATATCTTTGTTTACTGTCAGATAGTTTCCTTGATTTCTACGCCACAGGGAGTAAGTCATTTTCTGCTGTTTGGATACAGAGTACTCATCCTATGGCGTAGTCAGATGTATTGGTTTCTAAGTCATAGATTCCCTTGCAGTTTAGTACTGGAGAATAGGGGCAGTGACCATACATATTTTAATTGACAAAAATGTTGGTCTCATAGTGGCGTCCACACAAAATTGGTTGTTTTGCCTGTAATGCAGACAGGGGGGCTGTTAAGACACCCCAGTCAGGTATGAACCTTCTTACATAGGCCACCATTCCTAGCAAAGTGCGGAGCTTGCTCTTATTCCTTGGAGGTGGCATTTTGGTTATGGCTTGTATCTTGTATGGATCTGGTTTGATTTTGTCTTTGTTGATAATATGGCCAAGGAATAGAAGTTCTGACAGGAAGAAGTTGCACCTTGACAGTTTGACAATGAGTTGGTTTTCTTTGAGGGTGTGGAGGACCAGGTGGACATCTTTCAAGTGTTGCTTTAAGGTTGGGCTGTAGATGATGATGTTGTCCAGGTAGATAATTGCTTCTTTTCCAATGGGTTCCTTGAAGACCTTGTTCATGAAGGTCACAAAGGTACTGGGGGCATTGGTCATACCAAAATTGAGAACAACACATTCAAAGGGTCTGTATTTAGTTCTGAAGGCGGTCTTTGGGATATCTTCATGCTTTACTCAAATTTGGTGATAGCCTGCTGTCAAATAAATTTTTGTAAAGATTTGGGACCCCCAGGGTATCAAAAAGGTCTTCAATCAGGGGCATTGGATACCTGTTCTTAATTGTGACCTCTTTGAGCGCCCTGTAGTCTGTGACAAGGCAGAGTCCTCCATCTTTCTTTTCTAAAAAGAAGACAGCGGCACCAAAAGGCAACTTTGATGGTTGTATGAGTCCTTTCTTGAGGGCCTTCATCAAGATAAGCTTTTAGTGTGTCATCTTCTTGTGGTGTGAGGCAATAGATAGGGTGTGCCTTAGATACACTTCATTTGAGGTCAATCATGATGTATGCCACGGTCCAGTGGTAAGCCCATGAGGGCTTCCTGGAAGACAGAGGGGAACTCACTAGCTAGCTAGTCTTGGATGTAGTCATTCTTACGTCTGGTTTTGTTTTTTTGATGGATGACTTCATACATACAGGTGTTCCAATTGATTTTGCTAGGGTCGGCTTCCTCTTCTGTTTCCATGATTTTCACAAACATGTGGTCTCTCATAAGTGTGTCAAGATGGGTTGGGTAAACATGGTGATGTACTTTGCCTTCCTGAATGCTGAGGGTAGCGCTGTTCAAGTCAATATGAGATTTGGTCTTTCTCATCCAATCCAAGCCAAGTATAACATCATACTTGGGGATTGGTATGATAGGGCCACTAAGTGTAGTCTGTATGTCTCCAATTTAGGCATGGAGAAGGTTGTACTGTTTGATGGGGATGAGGACGTTGTTGAAGATGGTGATGTAAATTCACTTCCCCCTTTGGCCTTGGATAGGACTGTCTTTCCTTGTTGTGCAAAAAAAAAGCTCAAAGTCCAGCAAAACCACTTAATTCACTCAAAGATTTAGCCCACACTTTGGATGAAGGATTTGTGTTAGTGTACTCTGTAGACTCTCCAGCATTTACTGCCTCATCCATAGAGGAAACCCTAATTAATTTAGATTACTTGCTAGCTTGATGTTGACTGTTATTAATGAACATTAAGACAGGCCAATCAAACAGCTCCACATTGACTTCTCAAGAGTTTAATGGTCCCCAAATGCCTGACCTCAACTCCAGCCAATCAGGTGGCTCTCTGGAAATTGGTGTGAAACTCCCCAGCTCCCCTGACCCAGGTCAGCAAAATTTCTCCTCTGCCCAATCAGATCCTGGTCTGTTGGTCATGTAATTGAATTCCTGACAAACTCATTCTTTAATCATAGCCAGGGGACTTTTAGTCCCTGCTTGTTGATTTTACAATTCTATTAAAAGTTGGTTTTTAATGCTACATTTTCTTTATAAAATTTGGTGAGAACTTTATTTGAGTTCCTATACACTCTGAGAAAGTGTTATTAATTTTCCCTTTTATTTTACCTCCCTCCTGTGCGGTTTGAACCCCGTTGTCCTCCCAGAGCCCCTAGAAGAAGTGCTAGTGTATAGTTGTTATTATACTTAAGCTCACTTTCAAAACAGAGAATGACTTGATCCTAGAATTTTAGTTAGATTTATATATAAATACCTACTTCAATTTGGATTTTACCTTGCTTTTGCCCAACTTCAAATTTGCCTTTGCTTTAACGTTATAATACAAGACTTTCAAGACCAAGTTGAAGAGTTGTAACCGTATTTTAAGCTCTGGTTTGCTTCACCTGTTGGCGATACCCATATCCCAGTAGAAACTATTCTTGTGTAGTCCCAAAACTACACTATTGGACTCCAAATTTTATAGAGAATTTTGTGATGATACTCCCAATCATTAAATTTGCGGTGTTTACCTTGGCCCCCTTTCTACTGCTTCTCTGGTTGACCTCCCCCAATTTGTGTCTGTGCCTCTCCTCTTTGGCGCACCTTGTGAGTGATAACCCCTCTAGCCTTCTGTTTTTCCAGGTGACCTTCTTACTTCTGGAGAGGCCATAGTCAAGAGCCTGACTTGTGAAAACCTGGATTTGCACTCTACTGAGTCCATCTTATTTGCTCCCAGCGCTGAGGTCCCTCTCTTGTCTCCTTCTTGGATGCCGGATGATACAGATTCAGTCCCTCTGCAGGAGATGGAGATCCTTCCTTCTGTTCCCTCTTGTGCCCCTTGGTTGGTCACCGGCCTTGTGTTGATGGGTTTGAACTCCTACTTCCCTCAACTGTCCCCAGTTTCCTCCCTCTCAGAGCAGCCGTCCCAGTGATTCACTGGGTGGCATCCTGGTGGTTTGTCCCTCCAGGATGGGAGCTAAACTTAGTTAGTTTAGGCCCCCTCTCTCACAGGTGAAGCCTGTGGGGACGTCTTGTCCCTCTTTGTGGTCTCTCCAACCTGCAGGAAAGTCATTTTCTGGACCTTTTTCTTGGGAGGAATTTTTCCTTATAATTGTATAGGTGTGGATAGCCTACCTGCGCTACCACTGTCAAGTATATACTTCTGGGAAGTATAATAAACGAGATAAAGGGGAAATTAAGAAAAGAATGATACTTTATTGGATATGAATATAGGTTAATATATAGTATCATGGAAAGCCACATACTGTCCACGTACGTCAAGAAGGTCATGGGGCTTATCTGAGTAATGTTCCTTTTAAGTCACGAGGCTTACTCAAGTTGTGTTCTTCTTAGGATCTGGATTGTTTGATCCCTTTAATAGATGGGCAAATGATAGGAGTGCCACTGAGTTAATGGTTAGTTGGTGAGTTGTGCAGTGGACCATTTGGTGAACTACTTGGGGTGTTAATTCCCTGAGAGGGAGTAATTAAAGATGTTGAGACAGAACCTTAATTTCTTCAATGTTTCTTTGTGTTTTCCCTCATTCTTCCCCCTTGGAAAACTTGAAACTGTCTTTTTATTGCTTCCTGCTCTCTTTAATGCCTCAGCAAAATCCCAGCCTTTGTCCCCAGAGTTTCCCCGTGCCATTCCACATGTTTCCCTTTCTTTTTTACTTTAATCAATTCCTTAATAAATTCCTTATGATTTTTCCTTATTTCTTTTTTCTTATTCTTTTATTTATTTATTTATTTCTGTTATTACCTTTCTCATTATTTTCCTTAATCCTTTTAATCTTTTTATTTCTTTTAATTCTTTTATATCCTTAAATTTTTTCTTTGTTTCTTATTCCTTCTTATTTTATGTTCTTTATTTTCTTAATCTTTTCTGTTTACAACCTCTTCTGCTAGCCTTTACCTACTTCTTCTGCTCTTACTTGCTGCTACTCTCCACAATTGTCTTTCTCTGTTCTGCCAGTCTTCATCAGTCAACACCTCAGACTCAGGCAATAAGTCTTCACAAGTGAATCAACTTATAATTGACCCACATCAATGACCTATACTTTGGGCCATCAACAACACACAATTCTCATGTCTTGCCACTGTTTTTACTCACTCAAGTGGTTATTTTGAGCTTTCAGTCACAAAGTAATCAGCTTTACTTCCCAGAAACCTCCAAATCATCAAGTTCTGCAGCTTTTTCTCCAGAAATTCACCTCAATGATGGTTCTGAGCATATTCAATCTTGTTCAGTAACTTCAAGTTTTCCTCAAAGTTACTTGGCAATTGTGGGGAGAAACTTTACCCCTCCACCTTAGGTAAATTTGACCACCTGTATGCTTACTCTCCTCAATTGTCACCACTTACTCACCATCCTACAGCATGTACCAAGACCCAATTCACTGCCATTCCTCTGCTATCACCTCTGCTCCTTATATTCTCATGCTAGATACATCAATAAACAATCAATATTTATCTGTCTCAAGTGATCATTCCTTCCTTGGCCAACATTAGCCCCGCCTGCAAAACTGCTCACATGTGGATCATCACAGACAGTATAAAGGATTCTTTGGGCAATATCAAATTACAGACATTATCTTCCAATTAGGAGTGATTTCAGCTTGACATGTTGATCCCTTTTATGAAGATATTCCAGCCCAAAAACCTTATATCAAACCTGCCACATTGCTATTCCCTATGGGTCTGTGGCTTATCAATACATTATATAACCATGTTATTATCTCAATAAACATTATCTTATTTCTATCCTCATTCTTTCTTTTGAAATTTTGTTTTCCCCAATACAAATAGTGAACTATAATTAGTTCAGTTGCAACAATTGGCTTGGCAGGATATAAGGAACAAACAAAGGACCCATACAAGGATGGGTGGTGTAATAGAGGGGGGCTAAACTAGCCAAGTTTGGCTTCCATCCTGGAGGAAAGACTCACCAGAACACCATCCAGTGAAGAACTGGTATGGCCGCTCAAATTGGCATCCAGAGCAAGGACGCAGGAGACAACTGGGGAAAGTAGAAATTCAACCTATTAGACCTACACCAACAAGCAACCATGGAGTACAACTGGGAGCGTGCTCCTGGAAGTTTGATTCCTCCTTGTGAGGAGTAGGCTCAGTCTCTATGGGAGGGTGGCAGACTGCAACATATTTTTTCACAAGATTGGTGGGGTCCAAATTGGGAGAGAGTAACTCAAGGTTGTCACAGATGGGACTCTTGACAAGATACTCTCCAGTAACAAGCAGATCTTGAGCACGCTCAGGGAGGTCCTCAAGCAGGTGTAGGAATTGGGTGAGATTATCTCCCACTTAGTGCACAGAAGGGGATGCTTGGCCTCAGAGATCTGGGGAGGTAGTCCAAATCATCACTAGTACAGGGGCCAGAGTAAATACCACAAATTTGAGAGCTGGCACCAACATTTTTGAGTGCACCAGGAAAATTCAAGGCCTTTTGGGGGGAGAAGTATAATCAAACAATACTAGGGCAGGCAAAACAAGGAAAATTTTGGAGTCTGTGGATCAAGAGTAGACTCCAAAGTCAAGGTATACAGCTCAGGAGAGAGAGGGGAGGAATTTACAGAGCGTATAGGAAGGTTTAATTGACAATAGATCAAAAGAATAAAACAAATTTGAACTTAAAGTAAGATATTATATATTAATACTAATATTTAAGTTTGAACTTTAATTTCAAAAGCAAAAGCGGTTAGCCTTAACATTAATACTAATATTGACTCTGGAGGCTTCAAAAGAGACGCTAGGACCCAGGGAACAACAACAGAGGTAAGGAAAGTTTAACACTTTTACTAACAACTTCAGAGAATCAAAGGTCCAACAAAAGGGATCCCAAAACACTTTAAAATTTTAATTTTGTAAAGCTAAACTTTATTGATAATAATGAGCAAGCAGGGGAATAAAAGTCCCCTGTCTTGCTTTAAGGAATAGGTTTTGAATCTAAAAGGTCACTTGATCCAGAAGGCAGGATTGATTGGCCAGGTGAGAATTTTTGTAAGGGAGTTTCAGGTGAGCTGGAAGGTTTCTCAATAACTTTATGGTTTGACCTCTGATTGGCTGATGCCTATAGAATGCTTAAGAGGACCACTAAATCCAGCTGGATTGAATTTTGCTTATTTGACAGGAGTGTGCTCTGATTGGTTATATTGCAATTGCTTCAAATGAGGACAGAACCAAGCCAGCAAGTAATCCAAATTGATAAGATATTTTCCCAGGTTGGAACACCAAACTGAGAGTCATCAGAAATCACCTGAGAGGTATATACTAAGAAAAATCTCTTTTCAATTGTGTGTGCTAAATCATCTAGAAAATTCAGGGGATTTAGTAGGAATTTGGGAGGTTTTCTTAGTGTGGCGGGGAAACATTGTCCTATACAAGGCTAAAGTGGGGAGTAACTTTACAGGTGGCTTAATACTGGGAAAACACACAATTTCAACTACTAATCAGTTATTTTAGAAAATATAGAATTTATTGTGAATTGAAGAAGGGAAGAAATATTGTTGGAGCAATTTTCTCTGAATAAAAATATCAGCTTAAATACTGATGGAGGTTTGGGGAAGGAATTTAAGGTGTACTTATTTCCCCTGAACATTCATTTGGTATAAAAATTCCTTACAGGCATGCAGCAAACTGCATCCTGTAGGGATGAAATGAGTGAGGATTTCTTTTAATGGGCAGATTGGGTACTTAATGACTGGATTTGCCTTGTTTGGATTGTTGATTTGGATGTACAATATTTTCAAGGCTTGTTTTGCCTTCTGCTTTTGATTGGTTGTTTTTGGCATAATCTTATCCATCTATATTATCTTGGCATCTGATTTTTACATGATTGGCCTGTTACCAGGATATCTAATTGATTAAATAGCCTCTGAAAAGTGAAAGCAAATTAAATTCATTAATTGAAATTAATGTATTTTGGTTTGGGGTAGTTTTTGAATTAAATTAAGGTTTTTAATGTTTTCCTGACTTTTATACTTGCTTTTGAATTGTGTTTTGCAAATTTTTCACATTTAATTTTATCTTTTAAATGTGGTTTACTTATGTGATTGTTAATTAAATTATATATAATAATCAACGGTGAAATTTTGGGCAAGTTTCTTAGGTCAAAATTCCTTGATTCAAAAGTGCAGAAATTGGAAATGTGACCCCCAAAAAGTGAAAAAATAAAAAACTATGTAGGGTGCAAATTTTTTAAAGTATCAAAGATTGAAGTGCAAAAATTGATTTTCCAGAAGTTACCTTTGAAGCCAAAAACATACAGTTCTTAATATAAAAATATATACTTTAAAACTTTACTAGACAAAAAAATTCCCAATGAGTTCATTTCTGCAATAAAAAATTATATGCTAGATAGTAAAAAAGGCTTAAATTTGCTTTTCTTTAAGAAATTTTATTTTAGTTTCAAAAGCAAAATTAGATTATAATATATAATTAACTGTATTCAATTAGATATAAAATATAAAACTACACAAAAAACCACTTAAAAATTTATTTGTATAGTAGACTGTTTTATTGTCACAAGATAAAATTAAAAGAAAGTTAAAAGCAATGCAAGATTTTATTTGGAATGTTAAAGAACTTTTTCACTATTCTTAAGATGAGTAAGCCAGTTGGAAGAGTTATAGGGCAGAAAAGAGTTTTTTGTGACTATCTAAAAGCTTTTGAGATCCTTGCTGCTCTGAGAAACACTTTGATATCTATCTAAAAACTCCTGATAGAGGGTTTCATTGGTTGCCTGCTCAACTTTAAGCTTATTGATCAGGACATTGAACTTGGGTTTCTTCACTCCAACACAATTGAAAAACTTGTTGTGCCAACTTTATAGAGAGAAATTATTATTCATGGTCTTATTACTAGCAAACTTGAACTGGTTCCATTCAATTTTGTTTTCTTTTCTACCATGGTGTCTGCTGTAGAGTTTGCAGATCCATTGTTGTTCAAAGTAATCAACAAATGGAGCAAAGACAGCTGCATTGTCCTCCATATGCTTAGTTGTTTTAAATGCCTCATATATCTTGCTGGAGTCCTGTGGGGTTCTTGGTCACCAGGCCCTAAGTTGTGTCCTGGGTCATAGCCAGGGACTGTCTTGGAGGAGTCATCATTTCCCAACAGTGATGAATAGTTGATCAGAAGCTTGTACTTGGCCTGAATAACTGCAAACTCTTCCAGTACCTTTCTAATCACCAGGTGGGCATCCTCACCATGCACCTGTACTTCAGCAGGTGCCAATCCCTCTGTGGGTCTGCACCATTCTTGTAACAACCTGGTGAATTCATTCCTTATAAACTCCCTTCCCCTATCTGTCATCTCAAGATGCCTAGTCAATATCTCCCACTTCTCTTGGGAAGACTTACTAGTGGCAAATCTCCTACAACTCTGACAATAGGTATTCTCTCCCCCTTGACTAGATTAAAAGATAAGGGGCAGTTCACTCATTGAGCTTGTACTCTAATTACTGAAAATTTGGGCAAGGGCTGTAATAGGCCTTTATTCACGGTCAGAAGGAAGATCCCCTTAGAAACCTTCTGATATAATGCCTGGGCAAGGGAAACAATATGGGTTTGCCAATACTGGAATTCCTCCAACAATCTCTGGGACTCCTTGTACTTGGTCTTGGGCACCTGCACCTTGGACTTGGTCTCCTGCACTTCAGTCTTGGGCTCCTGCATCTTTATCTTGGGATCCTGTGGTCTGCTCCAGCTCTGGCTCCTTCTCTCTAGCTGTGACTACTTTATCTTGGGCTTCTGCACCTTTAGCTTAGACTTCAGCTCCTTCTGTAGTCCTTGTTGCCTTTGTAATCCACTTGTGTCAGTCCCTGAAAAGCCTCTGATAGCTTCTCCTTTTATAGCTCCTTGTTTCAGACCAAAATTTCTCTAAGAACTTTGGTTTTCAAAAGCTTAAACTATCCAGTTCTTCTCTCTCTATAATATATTAAACTTCAAAACTTACTTCAGTCAATGAAAGCCCTGAATTTTTTGCTTCTTCTCATTTTTTAGGCTTTAACTCTTAAGTTAAAGCCCTCAAAACACTGATTAAATAGACTCTGGCTTGCAGCCAATCATACGCCTTGATTCAACTGTTTTGCTGAACAGTTTACCCAAATGACTTGCTCTTGACTATGGTTCAAACCTGAAGCTTTATTGCTCCAGGTAAACAACTGCTCTGCGTTTCAAACAGGTTTGCTGTGATTTCCGTCATGTTTCCCCAGCAAATCTCAAGCGCTTCCGCATATGTTTTGCATAGGTGAATTTCAAACCCTCAATTTTACAACGTTTCTCTGTGTTTCTCTGTGTTTTCTTCAACATTTTGCGCCTTTGAACTTGACTGTTGCTTGCCTCTCAACTCTCCTAGTTGTTCTTGGCAAAATTTGCTTTTTTGCCTTTCAGCTTCTATCTCCAGTCTAGCCAGTCCTTTCAAGTCATCTTCTAGTCCTGCACTCACATCTTCTGGTTCTTCTTCCAGTTCTTCAACCACATCTATCAGCTCATCAGCTTAACCAGCAATCAGTTCATCTTAGTTCACAAAACAGCTCCTTTCAGCTCATTCTAGTCTTCATCACTAGTCCTCCAGCTACTTCTTTATCATAACCAGATACTCCTGCATCATAATCTTTTGGCCCTTCAGCTTATCCTCACTAGGAACCACCTTGTTTCCACCTTCATAATGAACCATTTTGGTTCCAAACTTCAAAATGAACCAACAGTCCCTCAATTAGTCTTCACTGTGATCATACAGTCCTTCTTACTAGTTTTCTCTTCTGATCCCAAACATGAACCACCTCAGTTTTTTATCTCAGCCCCTGTTACCAGAACCTGTAGATCCAGGCATGAGTCTAAATTAAACTGGTGTTTGACTGGGCCTTTACAAGTGGCACTCTACTTAGGCCATCCAACCATAGATCATCAAAGTCTATGTTGAGGTTTTTACTCACACAGGTGATTAAGTCTGGGCTTTCAGTAGCAAAGTAATCAGCTTTACTTCCCAGAGGCCTGATCACACCAAGTTCTACAGCTGCTTCCCTGAACAAACCACCTTGGTGACACCTCTGAGCAAATCTATGCCCTCCAATGCTCACTCTGGATTCTCCCAAAAGCTCCCATAGGGGCATAAACAAGGACACCCTACCAGTCTGTTAGGTAGCATGCTTGCTCACAGACCTCCTGTAAGTGTATCAGGGTACATAGAGCCCTCAGAGCTCTTTCCCTCCCTTGCAGCCTGCGCTACCCAACAGGGGTCCAAAACTTACAGCCCTGGTAGGCGTTCCCTCCCATGCTGGCACATACTTTTATCCTGGCAACCCGTGTTACTCGCCAGGGTCTAACCATTCTCCTGCCTGAGCAGCAAACGCTACTCATCAGGCTGGATCACTCTCCACCCCAAGCAGACAAAGTTCCCTGCTGAGCTATCTCATTCTTCACCCCAAGCAGCCACAGTTCCCTGCTGGGTGAAGACCTCTAGCCCACAGCAGCCAATATCCTCTGCTGGGTGAAGACAACATGTGCCCCTAGTAGTCTTTTCACCTACTAGCTAGGAAATACCTCCCCTAGTAGTCATCATTCCCTAATAGGCCTCTACCTGCAACAAACCAACAACACATTGCCCATCTTCAGCATAACATCTTTATTTGAAGCCAAATCATCCCTTGCCTGCAAAACCGTTTAATTGTGGATTATCACAAGTCCTCTTTTCTCACCAAGGTGTTGCAACCAAGTTTCCAGACTTGCCTGCCAATGTATCTCACAATACACAGGGGGCGCTTGATGAGTCACCCCTTCACATATCTAACAACATGAGTTAATCTGATGGCAATATCAAACAACAGGCACTTTCTCCTAATTAGGAGCGCTACCAATTTGACCTGCTGATCCCCACACAAGTTATTGTTGAAACTGCAGGCTCAACCCGCCAGCAAGGTTCCAACCAAGCGGGTTTGTGACCCGCAATCCAATTATCTGTTCACCCAAAGCCAGACTAGGAAGTCAACTTAAAATTACCAAATCCAACAACATGAACATATGATGATCCTTCACAGTGGATACCTTGATTTGGCGCTTGACTCATTATCAGGATCAAGCCACCCCCTTCTTCCATCCAGCCGTGTGATCACCAATCTTGTTCCTACTATCCGTGATTCATATGAACTATATAATCACTATCTCCCAATAAAGATTATTATCTAGCTTCTAAAATATTTTTCCCCATGTAACTCTGCTAAAACAGCACAGTTACAACATTGGTAGCACAGGTAGGTTCTCCATCCTACCTTATCTTGAAAAATTCTGCCTGTTGCCCGCACACACCGCGGCCAACAAATCCTTGACAGAATTATGTCTGGCCTCCCGCCTGACTGGACTCTGTATACTCCTGGTACCAAGATACCTGATGGTTTTGTCCTCTACCAAAACACGGTGATCCTGCTACCCGCATTCAACGCCCTGTCTGCACAAGAGTTCTTTCAGGCACCTTCCTTGATGCTGCAACCAGCTGACAAAACCACCATGCCCGCCTATGTTGCACAAAGTCTTTGCAGCACTGCCTTGGAGCCCTTTACTGGGGCCAACGCCAACAATGCTGTTGCATGGATCAAGTCCGCCCAAAGCAAGCTGGCTCAAATGGAATGCCCACAGCAATTCTGGATTGTGGAGATTTCCATTTGCCTGACCCATGACGCTGGCACCTGGTGTGACAAGTGGCACAAAGAGCACACTGACAAGAACTGGGACACTTTCAAACAGGAAATCTTGGCAAGGTTCATGCTCAAGGATACAGCGCTCATGATCATACGCCAAGTAAAGAACCTGACTCAGACAAGCACCGTTAAATAACTCACCTACGCCTACAAGGAACTCTGTCTCTGTGCCCCACCCAACATGGCCTTTGACACCCCAGCTACACATCTCATGTACTACAACGCCCTCAAGTTGCACATAATGAGACATGTGAACCTGGACCAGGTAACCAACCTTCAAAGCCTGTACTGTGAAGCGGAGAAAGCAGAACAAACATCCAACGCTCTACACAAGGCACAGACTGGGAAAAGAGAAAGGCCCAAGGACTCCCATCCAAGCAGGTGCTCCTCTCAATCACCTCCCGGAGGCAACAGCAATAACAGCAACCATAAACCCACATGTTCAAATGGGAATGGAAATGGAAATAACAGTCAGTCAAATTGCACCCATTTCCGTGTCACCGCCACCCAGGGCAACCAAGATGAGGGAAAAGCCTGGGGAGAGCACTAAGCAAGCCAAGCTCTCCCCACACAACTCCTGACTTGCCCAACAATGAATACCAACCCAAGGACGTGGACCAATGCCCAATGATCCAAGTGCCCTCAGAAGACCCAGTACTATACACCATTGCCAGACATCGCAATAAATTGATGTCTTACCCTTTCCGCTTTTGCAGTTACACAGGTTCAGCACTCCTGGACTTGGGCGCAGATTGAACCTTAGTCAACAGAAGCTTTGTGGATAAATTCAAGCTGGCCACTAATCCTTTGCGGATTAAAAACATGGTCCTAGCTGATGAACATCACATTGCTGTGACAAAGGAAACTGCCCCCTTCTCTGTTATGCTTGAGAACCTACACTCTACCATCCAAGGTCCCATCATTGACTTCCCTAAGTTTGACATTGTACTGGGACTAGACTGGTTACAGAAAAACAACCCCCATGTGTACTGGGCAACCTCCGTGTTGACCATCAAGTGTGAAGGCGTCAACCATCAGATCTATCCTGACTCTGTGGACCAACTTCTATGTGACCATGTCTTTGTACGCATCACAGAGACCTTGGACAAGAAGTAAAGCCTAAAAGCAATTGACTGGGATTCCTGTCAGTATGAAATAATACACTTCAAGGACCACAAGGACACCTCCACGCCTCAAGATTGCAATATTGTGGCCCGTCATCCAGAAATCTTTAAAAAAGCGTTACCTGGGCTACCCCCTGAGAAGCACATCCAACACTCTATCCAACTCAAGGGGGCTGTACTCAAGGCACGCCCCATCTATTGACTGACCCCAAACAAGGACAACACCTTGTGCGCCTATCTCAAAGAGGCACTGGAAAAAGGACTTATCTGCCCCTCACAGTCTCCCTTTGGGGCCGCTGTATTCTTTGTGGCCAAAAAGGACAGTACCTTACGCCTGGTCACAGACTACCGCGCCCTAAATGAAGTCACCATTAAGAATTTTTACTCACTGCCACTGATTGACAACCTCTTTGACGCCTTGGGAGGAGCCACCGTCTTCTCCAAGATTGATCTAACTGCAGGCTACAATCAGATTTGTATCAAGGAGGAAGACATCCCCAAGACAGCCTTCCACACTAAGTACAGTTCCTAAAAATGTGTGGTACTCAACTTTGGCATGACCAATGCACCGTCCACCTTTGTAATCTTCATGAACAAAGTATTTGCGCCACACATAGGCAAACATGCCCTAGTGTACCTGGACAATATTATTGTTTACAGTCCCTTGGTGGAACAGCACCACAAAGACCTGGAGGAAGTCTTTGCAACCTTGGCATGGCACAAACTGTTGGCCAAACCCTCCAAGTGCCAGTTCTTCCGCAAGCAACTACCCTTCCTGGGACACATTGTCTTAAAGGATGGCATCAAACCCAACAGTCAGAAAATCCAGGCCATTTACAAAATGCCACCGCCCAAAGACAAGTCAGAACTCCACACTTTCCTGGGAATGGTTGCCTATGTATGACAATTTATACCCAATTGCAGCGTTTTGACTGCCCCTTATCCGCCATAACAGGCGCCAAATCCAAGTTTGTGTGGACCCCCCAATGTGACCTCTATTTTAGACGCCTCAAAGAGAAGCTCACAACAGCTCCCATCCTAAAATACCCCAAACGTGACAGGGAATACCAAATTGAAACCAACGTCTCAGATGCATCCATTGGGGGAGTACTATGAATCAAAAATAATGATGGTGACTTCCTGCCTGTAGCTTATGAATCACAAAATTTGACAGATGGCAAGTGTCAATACCCTATCCACAACAAGGAACTGTTGGCTATTGTGCACTGTCTATTCAAATGTTGCTGTTACCTAGAACAGCAGGAAAAATTCACAGCATTGACCAACCACAAGTTGCTCATATATTTCAAAACTCAAGCAAATCTGTCTTGCCGCCAAGCCCACTGGATGGAGCTCTTGGAGAGATTCAACATGCTCATACAGTACAAACCTGGGGCCAAGCTTGCCATGGCAGACGCCCTCTCCCACCTGTATGTCTGTGCCTTGAGAGGGGAAAATGGGCTCAACCCAGACTGGCCTCTCTTAGTACTACAAACAAAAAATGAAGATTTCCCCCCTGGCACAATCAAAATAACAAAGGAAACATTTATAAAAACAAACACCTGTTTGCTGACGTATACAGGACCCTACACAGAAAAATGTCTGATGGCACAACCATTCCCTACATCCCCACACACCAGCGGGTAGACACCATCCTACGCTATCACAGAGACCTAGGACATACCAAGAGCCAAAACCTATATGAGTTCCTTAAACACAAGGCCTGGTGGCCAACCCTATATTGTGATGTTCAAGAAGTCCTAGACTAATGTGAGGTATGCAAGAAATTTGCCAAAAGCAAAGCCTCTCCAAAATCAGTACTACCCATCTGCAAACAACTACCCTTTAAATTATGGGCTCTTGACATTGTTGGCCCCATTCTAGGGAAACACAATGATAAGAAATACATCATCACCACCATTGACTTTGCTACAAGATGGCTAGTAGCTCAAGCAGTAAGGGCGCACACTGGCAACAACGTACAACAATTTATTGGCAAAGAAATAATCAGCAAGTTCAGAAAACCAGAACTCCTGATAACCAATGGAGGGAAAGAATTTACCTCCAAAACCACCAACATATTTATCTTGCAAAAAATGGGGTCAAACACACCGTAACAACGCCATACCACCCACAGGCCAATGGACATGTAGAGCAGCTTAATGGCAGCCTCATGCAAGCCTTAGCCAAGCTCACTGCCAGGAGACCTGAAGACTGGTATAAGCAGCTACCAAGTGCATTACTTGTATGTCAAACCCAAGTGAACAGATCCACCAGAAAAAGCCCTTTTGAGCTGGTATACAGCACACAACCAAATATCATTCAAGCATTGACAGGACCCAGACTGGAAATTCCAAGTAAAGTCCCCCCACGCTCAGACCCTCACATTATGGAGGCTAACAGCAAAAAAACAGTGAAGGAAAATGAATGTCTGCAAAAAACCTTTGTCCCCATCTGCAATAGACATGAAGTTGGGGACAAAGTTTGAGTCATGAACATTGATAAAAGCAAACTAAAGCCCAAGAAAGTAGGGCCAGCAATCATTCTAAAGGTAAACAACAATAACACTTACCTTGTGCAAGGACTCAGGAAACGCAAGCAGGACAAGACCCTACACCATGATTTCCTGAGACCCTGCAAAGCAAGACAAAACAACAAGAAACCGCCCTGCCCACTACAGAACAACAATTAGTCCAGTACGGTACCCAGGCTCCTGACAACCTCCCTGATGACCTACCCCCAGAGGAGGCCAACCTTCAGTCAGGGGTGTCAAAACTGCAGGCTTGACCCGCCAGCAAGGTTTCAAACAAGCAGGTTTGTGACCTACAATTCAATTATCCAGTCACTTGAAGCCAGACTAGGAATTCAACTCAAATTACCAAATTCAACATCATGAACAGATGATGATCCCCTATGGTGGATATCTTGTTTTGGCGCTTGACTCATTACCAGGATCAAGCCACCCCCTTCATCATCCAGCTGTGTGATCAACACAATCAGTTCATAGTATTCACAATTCACAATGACTATATAATACCTATCTCTCAATAAAGAATATTATCTAGCTTCTAAATATTTTCCCCCTTGTAACTCTGCTAAAACAGCATGTTACAACAGAGCCATTAGGTACAGGTATATTAATTAGGTGTTCTTGTAAGATGCAATCACCCACTTGGTTTCCCCTTTAAATGAATTCAGTGCAGAGAGGGCATCTTTACTCATTGTAAACATCTCATTGATGTAGTCTTCAAGCTTTCATACCGTGAGAAGCATCAAAGTAAGATGGTAGACCATGTGGCCTGTGTAAATAGTGTAGAAGGTAGCAGGACCATATGAGACCAGAACCTTCCTAATAATATCATTGATGATTTCTAAAAAAGTTAAGCATTTTGATTTTTATTAATATATTTCATTTACCTTCTTTAGCTGCTTAATTCCAGGCTGCTTCTTTAGGTCTTGCTTTTTTAGGTGTGGCCAGCTCTGTAGCCATATCTGTTTCCTCCATGTGGGTATATTTTTCAGGCTTGAGATGTTCATACATCTCAGGGTTGTCAATCCAATCAAACAGCATGGTAAGAGCCTAAAATTTGAGCTGTAGCCCCTTGACTACAGTCTTCTGAAAGTTGATATGACATTCAATTATCTTTTCTGACATGTTGAACATTTTGGCCTGTAAGTTCTTTACGTTGACCTAGTCAATTTTATTCTCTGTGAGGACTGCTGTCTTGACTTTTGCTTTAATTTTTTGATTGATTTATTTGATCTTGGTAATTGCAGAGTCAAGGTCCTTTAGAAGCTTCTTCAGCTCTCTCATTGGCTTTATACTAACCTTTTCCTACACTATTTTTAAAAGCTATGTTGACAAGCAAAAATACTTTGGATTTAAACAAAAATAAATTGGATGTAAACAAAATTAAAAATAGACAAATTTATATTAATTTACAATAGATTTATTGTTTTTTAATTTTGTTTACATCTGAGTTATTTTTGCTTAAATCCAAAGTATTTTTTCTTGTTGCTATAGGTTTTAAAACTACTGTATGTTTTTATATCTTTCACTCAAATAAACTCTGTATGATTCTGATCTTTTTGCTCCTTTGTTTTCCTTGTATGTTTTTCTATGTAATTACTATACTGTAAATTCAGAACCTAAAGGTAGAAATGCGGGATTGTCAAATTTTTTGCGGGAACTCACTAACTTAATGGTGTGATTTTCATCCCAGGACAACTTAATTATTTATATAAAAGAATGAAAGGTATTCCAGCAATTTGGTGAGTTCATGCAAAAGAATTTGACAATCCTGCATTTTTACCTTTAGGCTCTGAATCTACAGTATCCTATTTCCTTTTCTTTTCACCCATTGTGTATATTTTTTGTAGATATTCACAATTTGTTTTTTACTTTGTGGCTTGCTGTGCTTCAAAAATTGCTGTCTTTTTTATTTTATAAAACAGTCATTTGTGACAAAATAACAACATATTCACTGTTTGGTTTATTTTCATTATTTAACTATGTGTTTATTGTGTTTATAGAAGTTGTCTGTGATCTGGCTTTAAAACCTTAATGATAAGCTTTAAGTTAATAAGAGACCATGTGTAAAAATAATTATTGTGACATAAAGGGTTATTTAAAGATGTTTTGATTCATGGGTGCTATTTAATCTTATTGGGTGGTTATTTTTCCATTGATGCTGTGATGAGTTGTTTGTGGACTAGTGATTAATCAGCAACTAGTCTAGCACTAGTCCACATACAACTTTTCCCAGCAGCAATAGCGCACAATGGCAAAGCAACCAGCCAATAAGATTAATTAGCACCCATGAATCAAAATATCTTTTAATAGTCTTTATATCATAATAATCATTTTTAAACACGGTCCCTGATTAAATTAAAGTTTATCATTAATATTTTAAATTCAGATTACAGACAACTTTTCTAAACACAATAATTATATAATTAACTAATGAAAATAAGCTAAACATTGAATCTGCTGTTATTTTGTCACAAGGGGCTGTTTTATAAAGTTAAAAATAAACCTGCTGTTCTGAATCTAGATACACAGCATAGTAAGTGTATAATATTATATAGAAATAATCTAGAAATATAAGGAAAAATTGAATAAAAAAGAAAAAAATAAATAATTAAAATTATTGATAATAAAATACAAAAACAAAAAATGGTGGTAGAGAGTTTATTTTGAACAGCAAGAAGGATGCCTATGATGCAGAATAGTGTGGGGAAGAAGGCGTGAAGGTGTTGCTGGCCTGGGAGGTCTGGGACTGGGATTGAATGAGAGGGTCTGATATGAGAGGGTTGGTGGTGACAGGGGGTGAGCCTAGTAGATTTTTCATGAAGGATGACAGATAAATCTCATTATAATTCTTGTCTGTCATTGGCTGGATTGGTTGGTAGACAGCTGTGGCGCAGGGTGGGAGGCACTTGTCATTATGTTATTGGCTGCCCTTATTTACATGGAAATCAAGATGGGCAAACAAATCAGCCATCATTGTCTGACCAAAGAGAGAAGCATGGTCTTAGACACCAAGTCATAGATCATCAAATAACTGTGAGCACTGCTCTTGGACAATGTTCCCAATATTGTAGAACATGATATCATCTATATGGATGTCTGTGTGACCAGTTGAATAAATCAAGGCCTTATACCTTTGTTATTCAATGGCCTTGGCATTCTCCATCTGGTGGCTTAAGAAACCCTGATAGATGGAATTTGAGCTGTCCCACAAGTCTACTAATCCACTGAAGATCAAGATATACTTGTAAACATTGACATAATCAGGGTTTGCTCATTAATAGACAGATTCCTTGTATTAAACATCCAGGAATGCACCAATCAAAGTCCCCTTTTTATTTCTTTTTCTTACATTGGTCTTATGGGCTTTTCCTTGTTTGCTAAAATTATCAAGAGTGTTGATTATATACTTCTGGGAACTATAATAAACAATATACATGAGAAAATTAAGAAGAGAATGATAATTTATTGGATATGCATATAGAATAATATATAGTATCATAGAAAGCCACATACTGTCCATGTACTTCATGGTAGTCATGGGGCTTATCCAAGTGATTGTTTCTCTTAAGTCACAAGGCTTGTTCAAGTTGTGTTCTGCTTAGGATTCAAAATGTTTGATCCTTGTAATAGATGGTCAAAGGTGTGACAGAAATTGCCAGATAGTAAGAAGCTGTCTCCAAGTGGTGGGGAATCACCATCAAAATCCACATGTAGTTAATGATTAACCACCAACACAGCTTCAGATACCGTTTTGTTAAATTTCCAAATGAGATACTAGGGTTGAATAAAATAATTAAAACTAAACAAAAGAGCCCAAGATAAATGACCTGCAAGAGAATCAGAGTGTCTTTAGCATAAAATTCAGGACATTGAGATAGCGCCAGAGTTTCAGTTTTGACAGTAGAAGGAACAGCTCTGAGATTGGCAGGCATTGAATTAACATTTGGCGGAGGCAACAACAAAGTACCGACAGCAGTGTCACATCTTCCTGTAATAATTCAGCTAATGATTAAATTGTAGGAAGTGTAGCACAGAAGGCCAACTACAGGATGCATTTGAAATTAAAGTTAGACCAAGGGATATTTAATTTTATTGAGTAAACTTTTGGGAGGACTTAACTCTTAAGAGTTGAAACAGTGAAAATTATTCAATATATATCAAAATTTGACTAAGCAATACCACCTGGATCCTGGGCTCTTATTCCTTCCACATTGTCAAGTGAGTATCTAGTCCAGTTTGCAAAGAAACCTTGAGTGATCAACTTCTGATGACCATGTTGATAAATCAGATCATATCAGGTAACCCTCAAATTACGTCAATTTATCAACGTCAGCTTACAAGGGGACTTCGGATTCAACTGGAAAGCTGGAGCAGCCATAACCCATTTTTGATCAATTTTTGATTCAAGTCTGTTAAATTGATCAATTTTTTTAAAGGTTTACTGGCTTTCTGAGCCTTCCTACTACGCTAAATGATTCCTGACATTATGGAATTTACTATGACAAAAGGATAGTAGTGCCATCAACTTAATGATCAGTTGGGGAATCATTTAGAAAGTCACTCAAGGAATTGGTTCTCTGAGAGGTAATAATTGAAGATGTTGCAAAATCTCCCCCTGGGATGCTAGAAGGTGGAACCTTGGGAATTTTTTTGAGAGTGTTGTGGATACAGGCTTGGTATTGATCCAGTTTGGCGTTGGGTACAGCAAGTTAGGAGTTGTGCTGTTCTTGCTTTGCATAGGCAGAGGCAGTCATGGTGCATACACTTGATCTCTGTTCAAGAGCCAATGCCTTTGATTAGGTAGGTATTATTTGGTTTGACTTCCATGACAATGCCTGGTCCTTGTAATCCTGGATCTAACTTGTGCATGTTGTGGTTAATGACCCAGATCTTTTCCCTAACTTGGAAATGTTCTTGCTGTAGTGAGATTGCTGCTCTCTCAACCCTTTCTTTTTCCTTGTCTTCTTGGTTCTTCTTGGCGCACTGTACATCAGGATCACTGTTGTTTGGCACCTTCTCAGGTAGAGGTAAATGTGATCCTGCAGTAGTACTAACAAGGACGGGCTTTTGCCCATAGACAAGTTCATACAGGCTTTTGACTGTGCTATGATTAACTTGTGTTCTGCATACCATGAGTGCTGTTGGCAGCATGTCAACCCAGGCTTTTGGATTTTTAGCAGATAACTTACTGAGGGCTTCCACTAGTGAGCTGTTTAGTTGTTCTACTCTTTCATTTGCTTGTGGATGATAAGGCTGGCTGTGATGTGCTTTATTCCGTTCTTGGTGAGGTAAATGTTGGTGTAAATGACTTTAAGTTCAGTTCCTCTGTATGTGATCAAGAGTTCAGGTTTGCCAAACTTAGCTATGATCTCTTTGCCAATAAATTGTCTTACATCATTTTCTTTATGTTCTTTTTTAGTTTGTGCTACAGACCATCTATTCACATAGTCAATAGCTGTGATAATGTACTTTTTGCCTTTATTATGGCTGGTCATTGGTCCCACAATATCCAGTGATCACACTTTGAAAGGTTGTGTGATTGACACAGGTAGTACTGACTTGGGTGGTGCCTTGGATTGTGCGTACTTTTCACAGACTTTGCATTGCTCCAGCACTTCCTTGATATTGTCCAGCATGTTAGGCCACTAGTATTGTGTCTTGAGATACTCAAGCAAGTTCTGGCTACAGGTGTATCCCAGATCTCTGTGGTATCAAAGGATTGTGTCAATCTTTTGTGTTGACGGGACGTAGGGTATAGTATAAGCACTTGGAAGTATGTGGTATAGAGTATTGTACATGTTTTTGAGCAGATGTTTGTCATTGAGGACTTTCTCTTAGGTGTCTATTGGTGTGTCAGGTGGAAATCCCTCTTGGAGATCCCCCATTAATAACATGGGTCAATTGGGGTCTCCATCAGTGCATAGGAGATGTTTACAGTATAGCCTTGACAGGGTGTCTGCAGTAAGAATTTCTTTGCCTTGTTTTTATTCAATTATCATGGGGTACCTTTGTATAAGGCTCATCCATTCTGCTTGTTGTATAGATAATGGTTGTTGAGTCTTAAAGAAAATTGATGACTTGTGTCTGGTTAGAACTTTGAATATCTGTACACCTTCAAGGTAACATTGCCACTTCATTAGACAGTGGGCAATAGCTACCAGTTCTTTGTCATGTATTGGATATCTTTGCTCACCATCAGACAGCTTTCTTGATTCATATGCTACAGAGAGGAAGTCTTTTTCTGCAGTTTGAATTTGGAGTACTCCTCCTATTGCATAATCAGGAGCTTCAGTTTCTAGTTTTATACTCCTTCACGGCTTGGATATTGTAAGATAGGGAGGGTGACCATGTGTTCTTTCAACTGTCAGAAATGTTGATCTCTTAGTGGTGTCCATATGAATTTGGTTGCCTTGCCTGTGATTGCACATAAGGGAGCAGTCAATGTGCCCCAGTTGTGAATGAATCTCCTGACATAGGCTACTATGACTGTACTACAGTCACATTGGGCTGTGGTTTCACAAAGAGGTTGAATTATGATGAATTTCATAGGTTGAAATTCAAAACAATAGGATTGTCCTTGGAGAGATTTTACAGCGTAGTGATGGATTACCCAGGAATCAATTAGGCTGTCCTAATTGAGGGCCAAAATGAACAATCTGAACAATTCAGATTATGAGACTAGGTGTCTCAAACTTTCTAATTAACCATAAAGATTAATTAATACCCAGGAATCAATTAGGCTGTACTAATTGAGGGCCGTAATGAATAATCTGAACAGTTCAGATTATGAGGCTAGGTGTCTCAAACACAATTTATTAACTGGGACGGTTAATTAATTGATCCCCTGAAATATGATTGATGAGGATTTAATAATAGGGCCAAAATGGTCTTGACTGTGTCAAGTTAAGACTTGTTGTCTTCAAACAGATTAATTAACTGGGAAGGTTAATTAATATATGCTGGGAATATAATTAATGAGGATTTAGTTATATTGTTTAATTGCCTTGACTGTGTCAAGAAGTTTGGTTAAGGTTAGCCAAAAGTAAACCCCTGAATTTTGGGTTAAAAGCACAGTTTTGGCAAATTAATGAGGTTAAAAGCGCTGCTGCGCCACCTAATTGATTTGTAAAGTGCCGCCTGGGAAAGTTCCTGGGCGCCTGGTTTGAGTTTTGAAGCGTTTTAATGGGTTTTTAACACAAAAAACCATTAAATGCAAAAATAACTAAATATAGACAATGGTGTCTATACATTCAGGATTAATTAGATGGTTCCCAGTTGGAACAAGGATAGCTTGGATCAGGAATATGTATATTCCACAGGGTTTTGGTGCCAGAAGTCCAGAATTCTTCAAGCCAAAGCAATACATTTCCATGGAAAGAATCAGGTGATTCTGGAATGTATTATGGCACATTCTTATAGGTTAAGAGTGTAAATATCTTTTTGGTAAAGATCTGGATTGGATGACATCATTATGTCATAAACTACATGATAGGAATCCAGGTGTGATTCCAGAACCGGAGGGGTTTTCAGCTGAATGTACCCCAATTGGTATATAATGGAAACATGATAATAATTAATAAAAAATGATACTTATGTGTGACAATGATTGCTTTCCCCTCAATCTTTTTGTGCTTTGTGTTTTTGGCTTTTAACTGAAATAAGACTACCATGGAATGAAAGAGATGGTCTGCAGCTAAGATTGTAGGAAGCAAAAAATGTGGAAGTGATCAAAAGATGGCAACAAGTTTAACCCAAGATTTCTTGCCTGAAATCCAAGATCATCAAAGCTTACATAAAGGATTCCCTGTCAAACCTTAAAAGAGTCAGACCGGAATAATGAAGAAGCAAGTATTAATTTCCTGGATCTGTCACAGCTACCATGCCTAGGAATGTGCAAAGCTCACACTTATTTTTGTGGTTCTGGCATGTCAGTTATGGCTCATATTTTTTCTGGGTCTGGATTTACTCCATCCTTGCTGATAATATGTCCTAAAAATTGGAGTTCTGCTGAGAAGAAGTCACATTTTGAGATATTTGCTATAAGTTTGTTATCTTGAAGAGTGCAGAGGACCAGGCAGACATATTTCCAGTGTTGCTCTACAGTTGGGCTGTATATGATTATGTCATCAAGTAGATAATAGCCCTTTTCCCAATGTGTTCCTTAAAGACTTCATTCATAAAGGTTAATGAGATTCTTGGGGCATTTTTAATGCCAAAGTTAAGTATCACTCATTCAAACAAGCCATACTTAGTTCTGAAAGCTGTTTTAGGTATGTCATCTGGTTTAATGCAAATTTGATGATAAACTGTTGCCAAGTCAATTTTTGTGAAGACTTTGGACCTCCCAGGGCGTCAAAAAGGTCACCAATCAGGGGCAGGGGATACCTGTTCTTAATTGTGACCTTGTTGAACGCCCTGTAGTATGTAACCAGGCAGATTCCTCCTTCTTTCTTTGCTACAAAAAAGACAGATGTGCCAAAAGGAGATTTAGAGGGTTGTATGAGTCCTTTTTCAAGTGCTTTGTCTAGGTAGGCCTTTAGAATGTTGTCTTCTTGTGGTGTTAGGCAGTAGATATGTTGTGCTTTTGGCACACTCCCTTTGAAGTCAATTTCATGTTTGATGCCCCAATTGAGAGGTAGTCCCAGTAACATTTCTTGGAAAACTGAAGAGAATTCTAGGACTAGCTGTTTTCAGATTGGATCTTGTTTGTGTGAGGTTTCTGGATTTTTAAAGTAGATAGTCTCATATATGCAGGTTTTCCAATCAATCTTGCTAGGGTCCTTTTCCTCTTCTTTTTCTGTAATTTTCACAAATACATGGCCTTTCATGAGTGTATCAAGTTGAGTTGGGTAGACATGGTGGTGCACCTCACCTCGTTGTATGATGAGGGTAGCGCTATCCCTGTTGATAGGAGGTTTGGTCTTTCTCATCTAGTCCAGGCCAAATATAACATTATACTTTTGTATTGTTATGATTTGGCCACTAAGTGTAGTTTGTATGTCTCTTATTTGGGCGCGGAAGGGTTTTGCTTCTTTAGTGACTGGTGTAATTTTATTATCTGCCATGATAACTCTTTTGATATTACTTTGAACTGTGGGAGATCAGATGAGGTTGGAAATTTTTTGTCAACAAGGGATTGGTCTTCTCCAGTGACAAATAGCACTGTGACCTGATATCTTCAAAAGCAGAAAGGATAAGTGAGTAGTTTATTTCCAGTTTGGGTGGCAAACAGTATAGGATTGCTGGAGGGTACTTGGATCATGATTATTGAGTCCACGTCTTGTTCCCTGTACAAGTCTTGCAAAGTGGGGGAGGGTGGCTTGCCTAAGCACTCCCCTGAGCTTTTCCCTCCTTGGTGGTGCTATCAGTGCTCATTAGGTTTACTTGAGTGGTACAATTTCTGCCTTGAGGATGGGAGTTATTGGCTTGGTTGTTCTACTTGTTAGGTCAAGGGTCCTTCTTTGCTGTGGTACTTTCTTTTTGTTTGTTGTGTGTAGGTTATCAGATTTTTGTGCATTTACTTTCCTTTTAATAATATGTCTTAGAGATTCTTGCAGCAGCTCATGTTAAATTGACGTCTAATGTGTGTGGGGAGGCCATTGTAGAAGTCCAGTTGTGGCCCAGTTTCATTGAAGTTGATGGTGTAGATAGCTCAATTATGTATGTCTTTGTAGGCTGCAATGTACTCCTCAATGGTTTCTGTAATTTTGAAGGTTCTGAGTTCTTTCATGATCACCATGTTGGAGTTTTTTATGGCAAATTTCTCCAGGAAGGCGGTTTTAAACATGCCCCAGTCTTTGTTGTTATCAGGGTGTTGGTCAAACTACTTGCTTACAAAATGTGAGACGGCCCCAGTAATGCGTAGAGCAATCTCACTGGCCCAGAGTTTGTGGGGGTAACCTACTTGTGTAAACTTATTTTGTGTGCTTTGAATCCAGATGTTGGCATTTTCACAGCATAGTCCTGAAAAAATACAATTCCTGCTCATTGCAGGCTCTGAAATACAATATTGGGTGTTTTAGTTATCTTGGGAATTGGAGGTGGTTTCAGGATCCTATATGTGCTGAGGAAGTTGTACTGTTTGGTTTTTACAAGAATATTGTTGAAGACATTATATCCTGTGAGGACGTCCTGACCTTCTTCATATCTTTTTCAGCTGGTGGGAAGTGCCATATGCTGGGTTCTTTTCTTTGGAGGAATTTTTCTTTTAAGTTGTGTAGGTATAAATAATCTACCTGTGCTACCACTGTCAAGTATATACTTCTGGGAAGTATATAAAACAAGATAAAGGGGAAAATTAAGAAGAGAATGATACATTAGTTTTAAAAGCTATGACAATAACCAAAAATACCTCAGATTTAAACAAAAATGGTTTCAGATTTGAACAAAATCCAAGTTGCACAAGATTCAGGATTCAAGTAATTTAAAAAAATTCAGTTGATAAATGGACTGTCAAACAAAAAAACAAAATTTCACTAGTCCATTATACAAATTTATATCAAACATCAAGCAGTTTTGTTTAAACCACAAACAAAATGAACTGACACAACAAGTGAGATGGATGGATGCTATTCCAGAGTATATTATAATCCAATCAGGATTCATATGAGGCACCAACAGAAGGACTAAAATAAAATAAAACTTGAGCAATCTAGAAGCAAGATTCAACAAGCATGAAACAAAATGAAGTCACACAAGATGTGTAGTGTGAGCAGCCTAAAATAGAAAAATAACAGTTTAACAGACAATCAACAGAAATCCAATTTAGGAACAGAGGCATTTTATTCATTTTCATGGCTCCTGATTTGTATGAAATGGTTTTGAGAACCTTCTAAATATGGACTCAATATTACAATAAAAATAAATCATAAAGTTTTAAACTTCTACTTTTAGTGATTTTATCCTAAGTTTTTTACAATGGTTTTTAACAGCAATATCTTTGACGGCGCCAGCAGCCAAGCCAGCAGTAGCCAAGCCAGCTTCAATGGAGGCAAGGCTCATAATGTGGATGCACCTGTCTACACTCAAGCCTTTGAGGTGGGTAACAAGGAAGACAACCTATACCTGACCCCAATCCCTATGGCTTTGACTTGTTCAGTAGTCACGTAGTGTCTAGTTCTGCCCCTGCTCCTGTACCCACCCCCACACAAGCTGCCTACCAAACAACCAATCAGGATGGCAACCTTGATTCAGAACAACTTTCTGCCACCACCCAACCTGCCCCCTACAGCCAATCAGGCTTCAGCTCCCCTGGCCTAGTGCCCCAAACACAGAATCATTACTGCCCAAATTCTCCAGGAAATTGTGGCCCTGAACCTGCAGGGTCTGTCCTGGGATCAGATTGCAACCCAATTGCAATTCACCTGAGCCACAAAAATGCAGGAGTTCAATAACTTAATGAACAAGGGGAATCTGATCAGGACAGCCAAAAAGCCCAAGAAGGCCCCCAAGTCCCAAATCACAGAGGCCTGTCCAATCATGCTTGATCTCCTCCAGTGGGACCCCAAGCTTCCCTTGACCCAGGTCCAGAAGCAACTTGTGCACCATGGCATTTGGGTGTCTGAGCGCATAGTGAAGCTCTGGATGCATGGATAGGTGGCGTCAGTCTGTGTGCTGACCAATGCTGCCGGCAACCAATGGGATGGCGCTGAGGATTCCCTGTATGATCAGGTCATTGAATCAAGCCTGGTCCAATGCTTGACTAGTCTAACAGATGACATAATTTTCATCTCCTACTACAAGATATCAATAGATTTTGATGATTTTGGCAAGCAAGGAAGAACCACCACTCAAAAAGGAAGGAAGAAGGTCAAGAAGGAGACCTTCATTGGTGCATTTCTGGCTGTTTCAGCCAAGGGTTCTGTCTATTATTGGAGAAACCCAGATTTCACCAATGGCTAAAATTACAGCCACATTCTTAGTGGATTACTTGACTCCTGAGATGGCTCAAATTCCAAGCACTGGGGTTTCTTGAGCCACCAGATGGAGGGTAGCTCCACTGCCCTTGAGGCCATCCAGCAACGCGGCACCAGGCCTCAGTCTACCCTGCTGGCCATGCAGACATCCATCTGGGTAATGTTGTCTTCTTCAACATCAGATCCACACTATGGGAGCACCACCCTCAGGCTTTCAACAACCTCTATCTTGGGGTCCTTGACCACAATTCTCTCTTTGGTCACCAAATGTCAGGGATTTCTTCCCTGACTCCATTAATTTTATGGATAAAATTGTCAATAAGTCAAAGACACAGCAATACACCAACAAAGTAATTGACACCAGTGTTTATTCTAGCCTTGACTCCAACAGGAATCAAACCTGGAACTTTCAGAAAGAACCAATTGTTAGTTTAAATTCAACTAGTCAACTTAATTTACCTAGTTATAACCACTTGATTGAACTGTTTTTTGCTTTTGCACTTCAATTCAAGTTTGAAAAGGTTATTAACTTTAGTGATAACATCACTATACGCTCTGACTTTGATTGGCTGTTTCAGAACAACTTGCTGCTCTCTAAACTATCTGACATATATTTGAACCCAGCTCCGTACTTGGTTGCCACTGATGTTCCCTACCATCACCGCTTAATTGTGGCTGTTTCCTGGACCCTCTTAGTTTCATATTTTACACTTAAACTTATTAAGTACCAGGTAGAGCAACATATGATCAGAGGAATAATTTCAGCCTTTATTTTATTTAAATCTGAATTTGAAGCCTCTTCCATTTCTTAGTCTCTTAAATGTTTTGCAAAGCTACCTATTGATATATAAGGGATTTACACTTATTATTCTTACCTGTTCCAACAATAAAGACCTTTATATACTAACTTTGATTACACTTGACTCTAAATCACTTCTTGAAGCCATGCAGGGAATTATTTTCCTGTTCTGGTTTCTAGCATCTGTTTTATTTGTGGTGTGGACCTTGGAGAATCCTACTCCAACCACAGATTGGTACAACTCATCTCCCAACAACTCTCATCAGAAGGAATCCCTTGCTCACAGTTGGTTCAAGTATCCCTCAGGTCACTGAGGCAGAAAGTTTAACTATGGCTGTTCCTCTCCTTTCCCTCCTCAGGCTGAACCTTCTCTGGTCAGACCATACACCTCCTTCTACTTGTTATCTTATGTGGTAGGTTATTATCTGTTGGGGCGCTTTAGCTCCCTGATGGGAAGATTTGCCTACCTGAGACACTTAGGTCATCTTGCCATGATCACAGTGCCCATTGGGTTGGTAATAGCAGGGTTAAACTTTTAGGCCTTGGCCCACCAAATAGGGAACTGGTTCCCTTCCAAGTGGGTCTCTGACACCAAATGATGGCTGACTTGTTTGCCCAAATTGTCTTCCATGTGAACATGGGCAACCAATCACGTAAGGATAAGCACCTCCCACCCTGTGCCACAGCCACCTACCAGCCAATCAAGGCAATGACAGACAAGGAATATAACAAGTTTTATATGGCAGCCATCACACGCAATCCTCCTACTCCTACCACTATCCCCCCACCTTCCAACCCACCCAATCCCAGACCCCCCAGGCCAGCACTGCCTCTACGTCTTCCTTCCTGCACTATTCTGCCTACTAGGCATCACTCTTCCCTGCCCCAATAAACCCCCTGTCACCAAACATTTTCTATTTATATTATCTTTATTTTGAATTTCAATTGTTCATGTTCTCTTTGTTTTTAGTTGGTTTTATTCTTTATGTTCAGCTTATTTCTATAAGATCATATTTTTACTTTGCCATGTATCTAGATCCAGATCACAGATATTTTTAGCACTTTGCACAGCTTCTGTGATAATATTAAAAATGATGCAGTGATGAGCTAAATTTGAATTAGAAAATTATAGGTTAACTGTGTTTAGATAAAGTTGTTACTTATCTAAATTCAAAACCTTAACTATAAAGTTTAAGCCAATCAGGAGCCAAGTGATAAAGTGATTGTTGTGACATAAAGGGTCATCCAATAATTCTTTGATGCATGTGCGCTAATTAATATGATTGGATGACCCTTTATGTCACAACAATCACTTTATCACTTGGCTCCTGATTGGCTTAAACTTTATAGTTAAGGTTTTGAATTTAGATAAGTAACAACTTTATCTAAACACAGTTAACCTATAATTTTCTAATTCAAATTTAGTTCATCACCACATTGTTTTTAATATTATCACAAGGGGCTGTGCAAAGTGCTAAAAATAATATGGCAATTAAGGGATAATGCCAACACAAAGCAAACAACACATATTGAGTTGAGTATAAAACATATACACAATGGGTAAAAATGGAATATTGGAGTAATTTGAAAACAAACAGGGATAGACAAAGAGGCAATATTATCAGAATAACACAGAGTTTATTGGGATGAAAGCTATAAAAACATATGGAAAGGTTAGTAAAAAATCAATGAGAGAATTAGAGAAGCTATTGAAGGACCTTGACTCTGCAATTGCAGAGATCAAAGAAATTGACTGCAAGGTCAAAGCAGAGGTGAAGTCTGCTGTCCTTGAAGGCAAGAAAATTGACAAGGTGTTGGCCAAGGCGCTTATGGCCAAAATACCAGTCACCTCTGAGAAGACAATTGAGCGCTTACTAAACATTCTCAAGACAGTGGTTGAGGGCCTCTGGTTTAAGGTGTACAATCTTTCTGTGCCTTCTGTCTGGGTTGACGACCCAGAAATGTATGCCCACCTGAAACCTGCAAAGCATACAAGGAAAGATGATACTAAATTGTCTGCTCAACTTCTTGTGCCAATAATGACCAAGCCTGCCAAAGCTGCCAGCAAGGAGGAAACACAAGAAGGTAACCTAAAAAATAAAATTAATAAAAAATTCCAAATACTTACCTTTTTTTGTTAGAAAACGTTGACGGTGAACTCTGCCAAGTCCTGGCCCCCTTTGTCCCTGCCACCTTTTATGCAAATTATGTCACTCACGTGGCTAGGCAGCTGTTTCTGTCCCCCCTGTTGTGCAGGAGCTTGAAGACAGAATTCATGGGTCCTTTCCAATGTTGCAGGAGGCATTGGCTGAGCTTAAACATTCTGAGGGGGCATCTGAGTGGGCAGTTACTGCCTACAAGAATTCCCAAATGGTCTGCCTAGACCTGGTGGTTCTCTGTGGAGTTTACTGTGTAAACTTCATTGAGCTTGTTTGGTACGTCCTGGTAATGCTATCATTCAAGAATATACCAGAGATGGGCCAGGCACATGCGGCTGCTTGCTTCTGCTTCCCGGTGAAGCACACCATATCTTAACTGTTAGAGAACTTTGGGTTTGAGGTGGGTAAATTGGCTGTTGCAGATGCAACAGCCATCAAGAAGACAAAAATCCACTTTGCCAACTTTGGGTTGGCCTGGAGTGCCAATGAGACGGGGCTCCCTGCAGCCATGGAGCTGTACTTTGCAAAAACCAAGCACAAGAAAAGGATCAGCATAGTATACAAAAAACTTTGTGAGTTTACAGAAGCCTTTGCTGGACAAAGGCTTCATCTTGTTGTTTACCTTGGGTATCTCTTCTATTTTGGAATAGACGCCAGCATGGAGGACCTAGACAGGGTCCTTCTTGGGATTGACAAGGCTGGCTCTCCTTGGATGAGAAGAAGGTCCCCCCCAGATACAACTTGGTTAACCATGTGATCCAGGACTCCCTGGTCCTGGCTGTGATATATGGGATTGCAGCCCTGCAGGAAAAGCTGCTGCTTTACTCCCACCTGACCCTACTGCCTTTCACCAGCAGGTAGGAGTATTTCAATAAGGGTGTATCCACTGTTCACAGTGTGGCAGTGGAGTTGTGCTCTACCTCTATTGTGAGGTGGGTACATACTGCTAAACCCATTACAGGCGCCCTTAAAACTCTTTTTCCCAATAAATATATTTACACTTTAGATTATTTCTATTATAAATAATTTTTATAAAAACTTATTTTAGCAAACAAATTTTGCAACATAAATCCCAGAGAAGGTTTTCATAAAAGCATAATAATATATATTAATAAAATACAATTCTACTTTGTACCTTATACATTTAACTTTTTTAATTTGATTTATATATTTATTTGATAAGAGTAATATAAATATGTTCATGTAGTACAGTATTAAGTGTTTGGGATAACCTCAGATGGCATAATAAAAAAATTAATATAAAATAAATAAATTACTAACCTCCATTGATGTCCTGCCAAAATTGATTGTGGGCTTAGAAGCTTCTAAATATAAAATTTTAATTAATAAATCTTAAATAGTAAGTTAGAGAATATAAAAAAGTTAGACAAGCTAAGCCTTTAATTTATTAGTTGTTTGGCTAGGCACGCAGGAATGAACAAATCAGTGTGGCCATAGAATTTGGCCATGATCTCAGCTGGGAGGGTGTGGATCCCAGCCTGCAGCAAATCAAACAGGACCTCAGTCCCAGCTGGGGTCCCTTGCTTGATAACTTGCTTGAGCCACCCAAAGTCTTCCTCAATGGAATTTAGCAAAGGCAAATAGGCAGGGAGGAAGAGAAGGCGCAAATTTGCCATGGCCAATTGCTGGGGGCCCACTGCAATGCTAGTGTCAATTGATGAAAATTCCTCAAGAATATCTGCCACCTTATGGAGACCAACATTTTCCAGCACAATGACATTGGTTAAGCCCAGGCTTGTGTGCCTCAGGTGCTCCTGGACCAATCAGAGGAATGACAAGAAGGTATGGCTGTTGTGAGAACCCAAAATCATTTGATACAGCTTGACCTCCTTTGGACCAAGGAGAGCCACCATTGAATAGGCTGTGACGCGGTATGCAGCATGCCAAGCTATCCTGTCATTTGAGCCTTTGGGGACATACTCATACCTATTGTGCATTGACAAGGCAAATTCTGATTTGTCAATGTAATAGAATTTGACTGTCCCCTTGACTTTGAGAGCAGTATACTCCTCTGTGTATTTTTCCAGACATCAATGTTGGCTTGACTATTACAATTGTAGGGGGATACCCCAAGCTTTTTCCAGGAAAAGCACATTCCCTTGATCAAATGATAATAAAAGGAAATTGAGCCTCAACCCCAAAAGTAGATTTGATCATGGCCTGTATATTTGCCAGTTCAAGATGACAATCTCAGGTTATCCACTGGTGGATTGCCCATTTGTGCTCCTTGATGAGCACAGTGGCGTCAATGGTGGAATAGATCACAGGTGCAGATGGCTCAACAGTGGCTGCAAATGGCTTGTAGGTGGTGTCAAAGACGCAGGGGCAGGAAGTAGCAACTCTTGGGTCAAGAGTGCAGGGCTGGGTGACAACTGGGTATACAGTGGAGGTGTAAGTAACCTCAGTGTTCCAGGTGACCTTTGTGTATGAGACTTTGGTTGCAGGCCTTGAGAGCGGCTTCTGTCTTGGATTGAGGCTACTGTTCCTGGCTTGAGATGCGGGAGGTGGTTAGCTGGCAATGACACATTGGGAGGCCTGTGTATCAGCATGACTCCCCTCAAGTTGGGTTCTGGGTCTGTTCTTGGACCCTCTGGGACGCCCTTGTGGACGGGCTGCCCCACAGGCTGGTGCAGGAGCGGGTTGGGAATGCAATTGACGGTCCATAAAAATAAAATAAAAAATATATTTTAGATTAAATATGTATTTATTTGGAGTTATTGGTTTAGTTGTGGGTAGTTATTTTCTCTTGAGTTAGCCTTGAATAGTAACAGAATTTCTATATCCGTGATTTGAAGTTAATAATATTGTATACTTTCCGGGTTTGGATGATTTTAAAGTTTAATAACTTTTTATGTCTAAACATGGTTATTGATATTGAATTTTTTTGGTTTTAGTTGTGGGGGAGCTTCTTGATTTGGGTTGGTGTTTCCTAGTGTGCTTAGTGTACATTAAATTTGGATTCCAGTTCCTGCAATTAATATCTGAGCTTACTAGTGGCATTCAAAAGTGATTTGAAATTTGGTTCTTGGATTTGACAATCCCGCAATTTCAAAAAACATAGTAAACTTAATGAAAATGGTTGATGGATTTGAACGCTTCAAATCTGATTCCAGTTAATTCATTTTGTCCATTGGAAATATACAGCTCAACTTGAACTTTGCAAAGTGTCTATGAGTTCCTGCATTTTTAAAAATTCAAATAAAAATACAAAGAATTCAATTTAATTAAAAAAAGGCTATCCTGCAAAAGTGATTTGAAATTTGGACCAAGGATTTGACAATCCTGCATTTTTACGTTCAGGTTCTGGATTTACAGTATTTTGTCACCAATTCACATAGTAAACATTTGTACACCAAAAGTCAACTCACACCTTTTTGTTTACGAATCCATGTATTTTGGATTGTATTTTGAATGGTTTTTCTTTGTGCATGAGCACTTCTTTGCTGTGTTGGCCCATTCCGCCCATTAATGCCAAACATCCCTGTTAACAGAGTTTATATTTTAACCTGATAGTTGTATTTTGTTTAAATCTGAGGTATTTTTGGTTGTTGCCATAGCTTTTAAAACTACTGTACTTTATTTGATATGAATATAGGGTATTATATAGTATCATGGGAAGCCACATACTGTCCATGTATGTACCTTTATGGTTCATAGAAAAAGACAGAATCTTTGTGGTTCATAGAGAAAGACTGGAAGATGATAGAGAGCAGGACTAGCAGAAGGAGTGGAAAATCATAGAGCAGGACTAGCAGAAGGACTGAAAGATCATAGAGAAGGACTGGCAGAAGGAATGGAAGTTGGCTGAGAATAACTAGCTGAAGTAGAAGAAAGATCAGGAAGAATTAACTTGGATACTTGGAAATAAGATTGATGAAGAAATAAGCAGAGAAATAATTAAGGAAAAAATGATAAAAAGAAATGATAAAAGATTAAGATAAATAATATATAAAGATAATAAAAAAACACTTTTTCAGAAAATAAACTATGAATTTGTGAAAGATTGATTGAATGAGAAGGAGCCAGAGCAGACAGAACAGAACAGGGAAACTCTGAGGGAAAAGGCTGGAGTTTTGCCAAAACCATCAAAAGAAGCAAGAAGCAGGCAGTTTTGATTTGTTAAAAAGGGAAGAAAACGCGGGAAAATACAGAAACATTGAAGAAATTGAGGTTTGGAAAACACTTAAGTAAAACATAGTTGGAAGTGCTCAAGTTTGCCCAGGGAAACATGGCAGGAAGTATGGCAAAACTGTTCAAAATATGGAGCAAGTGTTTATCTGGAGCAAGACAACACTGGGTTCAAACCAGGGTCAAGAACAAGTAATCTGGGTAAATGTTTCATCAAACCCCTCAATCTGGACGTGTGATTGGCTGAAATTCAAAGACTATTTGATCAAGGTTTTTAGTGGTTAAACTGAAGAGTTTAAGACTAAAAAATGAGGGAATGAACAGGGAAAAGCTGGTTTTTATTTGGCTGAAGTAAGTAACAAAGTTTAATATATTATAGATGTCAGGGCCTGGCCTGACAATTTTATTATTGTAAAGTTTAGCTGCTTTATGTTTTAAGGAAATAGCCTTAATCCCCACCTTCAAAATGACGTATTGATCTTGTTCCTAGCTGCTATAGACCCTGACTTATGGATAATAATCAATCCAATTGCCAAAACACGCCAAATCCAAGCCAATAAGGATCATAGAACTGGTCAGCAAATGCCGCAAATAAATTCAAGCATAAATCCACAATTCCTGAATCAATCAGAACAACTAAATGCTTGTTGGAAAGCCACTAAAGAGGAAAATAAAATCACACTAATTTTAGACCATGAATTGAAGATCCATGTAAAGGTGAAATATCTTTCAATTAGGTTTGCCCTGAAGGTTTTGCCAATCCCAGCCAAAAGAGGTTTGAAGATTAGTCAGCTGAGCACCCAGATTAAGCCAAGCATAACTCATCAACAACTGAACCAATTCAAATTTCCAAACACTCAATGGAAAGCTACTGACAAGGGAAATTCAATTGTACAAGTTCTAGACCATTAATTTGAAGGTCCATGCAAAGCCAAACCTTCTCAATTGAAATATGAGTGAAACTGTTCATGAGATGCTCTATCTTCTAAGAAATTCTTCTACCAAGAAGTATCTACAAGAGTCAAGAAAGATACAGAAGAATCTTGAAGAAACCTGGAAAGGGTATAAAATAACTCTATCTCCCCTTCTTCACATTGTGATCATTCTTAGTATTGCCCAATAATAAAGCTCAAGTTCATATCCAAGCTTGATTTGTTATCAAGATTGCCATAGAGAAATGGACCCCTGCCAGGACCCCCTGGGCCTTGACAATAGAGTAGAAAAAACTGGATAGTTAAAGCCTTAAGAACCCAGAATTCTGAGAGTGAGAAAGGACTAAAACAAGGATTTATAAAGAGAAAGCAGTCTGAGGACCATCAAGAACAGAATTGGATTGGAAACAGTGGATTTCAAAGGCCACAAAAACAGAGCAGAGAGAAGAAGACAAGGATAAAGAAGCAGGAGCCTAAGACAAAGAAGCATGAGCCCAAACAAGGATCAGGAGCCCAAGACTAAGGTGCAGGAGCCAAAGACCAAGAACAAGAATTCCAATAAATTATTAAAGGACACCAAGTATTGGCAAAGCCCCATTGTTTCCTATACCCCTGGGCCATATACCAGAAGTTTTCTAAGGGGATCTTCCTTCTGAGAGTGAATAAAAGCCCATTTTACCTCTATACATATTTCTGAGATACATTATCCCTTACTAGAGAATGAAAACTTCTCCCAGCAGTCCCTAGCTATGACCCAGGACACACTTTGGGGACTGGTGGACAAGAACCCCACACTCTCCTTGTAACTACCACTTCCCTGAGTCAATGGTGTGCCAAAGCTTGCAACATAGAGCAAGAGTGGATCAAGGGGGACTAAACACCTCAAAACAAGGTATGCTGTAGGTGATCCTGTCTACGCCCTCAATCCCAACTCTGCCAAATTGAAACCAAACCATCTTGGGCCCTTCAAGGTAGCTGCTGTCTACAACAATCACATCTATCAGCTTGAAGTTGCCAAAGGAAACAATAAGACCCTCCATCACAATTGCTTGCACCCCTGCCATGCCATTCCCACTTAAAGACTCTTGTGTGGACCTTTTCAGATCTTCTATAGGTTCCAATCCTGGTTCCTGAAAACAAGCAGGGGGCAAGGGGGGGTGTTACAACAAAAATTCCCCTCTTGTCTTCTAACATATCTCACAACACACAGGGGTTGCTTGTTGAGTTGCCCATAACGTATCTAACAACATGGATCAATCTGATGGGATGTCAAGTTACAGTCACTATCTTCTAATTAGGAGTGTTGCCAATTTGACTTTGCTGATCCCCGCACAAGTTATTTCTTAGCTCTGGACCTTACATGGAGCCTGCTGCCGTGCCATCCCCTGGTGGCCTTGTGGCTTTCCCATATAGTATATTATCCATGATATTGATTAATAATGTTAAAACAGAAGGCTCAACCTGCCAGCAAGGTTCCAGACAAGCAGGTTTGTGACCTGCAATCCAATTACCCAGCCACTTGAAGCCAGACTAGGAAGTTAACTTGAATTGCCAAATCCAACAACATGAACAGATGATGATCCTTTATGGTGGATACCTTGTTTTGACGCTTGACTCATTACCAGGATCAAGCCACCCCCTTTACCATCCAGCTGTGTGATCAACACAATCATGTTCCTGTTATCCTTGATTCACAATGAATATATAACCACTATCTCTAAATAAATATTATTATCTAGCTTCTAAATATTTCCCCCTTGTAACTCTGCTAAAACAGCACAGTTACAACATTGGTAGCACAGGTAGGTTGTCCATCCTACCTTATCTTGAAAAAATTCTGCCTGTTGCCCGCACACACTGCAGCCAAAAAATCCTCAACAGAATTATGTCTGGCCTCCCGCCTGACTGACCCCGTACACTCCTGGTGCAGAGATACTCAATAGTTTTGTCCTGTACCAGAATACAGTGATCCCACTACCTGCCTTCAACGCCATGTCTGCACAAGGACTCTTTCAGGCACCTTCCTTGATGCAGCAACCAACCAAAAAAACACCATGCCCGCCTACGTAGCCCAAAGACTGCAAAGCGCTGCCTTGGAACCTTTTTCTGGGGCCAATGACAACAACACTGCTGCATGGATCCAGTCCGCCCAGAGCAAGCTGGCCCAGATGGAATGCCCACAGCAATTTTGGATTGTGGAAATCTCCATCTGCCTGACCCACAACGCTGGCACCTGATGTGACAAGTGGCACAAAGAACACACCAACAAGAACTGGGATACCTTCAATCAGGACTTCTTGGCAAGGTTTGTGCTTAAGGACACAGCGCTCATGATCATACACCAAGTAAAGAACCTAACCCAGACAGGCACTGTGAAGGAACTCACCCGCGCCTACAAGGAACTCCACCTTTGTGCACCATCTGACATGGTCTTTGACACCCCAGACACACACCTCATGTACTATGACGCCCTCAAGTTGCATGTAATGAGACATGTGAACCTGGATCAAGTGAACAACCTACAAAGTCTGTACCGGAAAGAGGAGAAAGCAGAAAAAACCTCCAACACCCTTCATAAGGCGCAAACTGGAAAACAAGAGAGACTCAAGGATTCCCACACAGGCAGGTGCTCCACTCAAACACCCCCAGAAACAACATGAATAACACCAACTATAAACCCAAAAGCTCAAACAGACATGGGAATAGAAACAATGGCCAGTCAAATTGTACCCATTTCCATATCACTGCCACGCAAGGCCATCAAGATGAGGGAAAAGCCCAGGGAGAGCATTAAGCAAGCCAAGCTCTCCCCACACAACTTCCAACTTGCCCAATGATGAGTACTGACCCAAGGACGTAGTCCAATGTCTAATGATCCAAGTAACCTTGGAAGACCCAGTGCTGTACACATTACCAGACATCCCAATAAGCCAATGTCCTATCCTTTCTGTTTTTGCAGTTACACAGGCTCAGCACTCCTGGATTTGGGTGTGGATTGAACCCTAGTCAACAGCAGCTTTGTAGATAAGATCAAGCTAACCACTAATCCTTTGCAGATTAAAAACGTGGTCCTGGCTGATGAACACCACATTGCTGTGACAAGGGAAACTGCCCCCCTCTCTGTCATGCTTGAGAACCTCCACTTCACCATCCAAGGTCCCAACATTGACTTCCCAAAGTTTGACATTGTGCTGGGGTTAGACTGGTTACAAAAGAACAACCCTCACATAGACTGGGAACCTCAGTGTTGACCATTAAGCATGAAGGTGTCAATCACCAGATCTACCCTGACTCAGTGGATCAACTCCTACGTGACCATGTATTTGTCCGCATCACAGAGACCCTGGACAAAAAGGAAACCCTGAAGGCAATTGACTGAGACTCCCGCCAGTACAAGATCATACACTTCAAGGACGACCAGGATACCTCCACACCTCAGGACTGCAAAATTGTGACCTTCCATCCAGAAATCTTCAAGGAAGCTCTACCTGGGCTGCCCCCAGAGAAACACATTCAACTCAAAGGAGCTGTACCCAAAGCGCGCCCTATCTACAGGCTGACCTCAAACAAAGACAACACCCTATGCACCTATCTCAGATAGGTATTGGAGAAAGGACTTATCTGCCCCTCACAGTCTCCTTTTGGGGCTGCCGTGTTCTTTGTGGCCAAGAAGGACGGTACCTTACATCTGGTCACAGACTACTGAGCCCTAAACAAAGTTACCATCAAGAATTGTTGCCCACTACCACTCATTGACAACCTCTTTAATGCCTTGGGCGGCACCACAGTCTTGCCCAAGATTGACTTAACCGCCAGCTACAACCAGATCAGCATCAAAGAGGAAAAAATTACAAAAACAGCCTTTTGTACTAAATACAGATCATACAAGTGTGTGGTACTTGACTTTCAGAATGACAAACACCCAGTCAACCTTTGTGAAGTTCATGAAAGAGGTGTTTGCCCCGCATATAGGCAAGCATGCCCTAGTCTACCTGGACAACATCATTGTCTACAGCCCCTTGGTGGAACAGCACCACAAGGACCTAGAGGCAGCCTTTGCTACCCTGGCATAACACAAACTGTTGGCCAAATCCTCCAAGTGCCTGTTCTTCCACAAGCAACTACCCTTCCTGGGACACATTGTCTCAAAGGATGGCATCAAACCTGACAGTCAAAAGATATAGGCCATCTGCAAGATGCTGCCACCCAAGGATAAAGTGGAACTCCTCACATTCCTGGGGATGGTGGCCTATGTACACTGCTTTATACCTGACTGTGGTGTTTTGACTGCTTCCTTATTTGCCATAACAGGCGCCAAATCCAAGTTTGTGTGGACCCCTCAATGTGACCTCTGTTTTAGACGCCTCAAGGAGAAACTCATGAAAGCTCCTATCTTGCAATACCCCAAACGTGATGAGGAACACCAAATGGAAACCAACACCTCAGATACATCCATTGGGGGAGTACTATGAATCAAAAATAATGATGGTGACTTCCTGCCTGTAGCCTATGAATCACAAAATTTGACAGATGGCAAAAGTCAATACCCTATCCACAACAAGGAACTGCTGGCCATAATGCACTGTCTAGTAAAATGGTGTTGTTATCTGGAACGGCAGGAAGAGTTCACAGCATTAACCGACCACAAGTTGCTCATATATTTCAAACCCCAAGCAAATCTATCTTGCCACCAAGCCTGCTGGACGGAGCTCTTGGAGAGATTCAATATGCTCATACAGTACAAACCTGGTCCCAAGCTTGCCATGGCAGAAGCCCTCTCACGCCTATATGTCCGTGCCAGAAGAGGGGGAAATGGGCTTGACCCAGACTAGCCTCTCTTGGTACTACAAACAAAGGATGAGGGTTTCCCCCTGGTACAACCAACATAACAAAAGAAACAGTTATCAAAAACAAACACCTATTCACTGACGTGTACGGGACCCTGCACAGAAAAATGTCCAACGGCACTACCATTCCCTATATCCCCATGCACCAGCAAGTAGACACCATCCTACGCTATCACAGAGACCTTGGACATACCAAGAGCCAAAACCTATATGAGTTCCTTAAGCACAAGTCCTGGTGGCCAACCTTATATTGTGACGTTCAGGAAGTCCTAGACCAATGTGAGGTATGCAAAAAGTTTACCAAAAGCAAAACCCCTCCAAAGTCAGTACTACCCATCCACACACAACTACCCTTCAAGGTATGGGCCCTCAACGTTGTTGGCCCCATGCCAGGGCAACACAATGATAAGAAATACATTATCACCGCCATAGACTTTGCTACAAGATGGCCAGTAGCCCAAGCAGTAAAGGCGCACACTGGCAATGACATACAGTGATTTATTGGAAATTGAGATCATCAGCAAGTTTGGAAAGCCAGAACTCCTGATAACCAATGGAGGGAAAGACTTTACCTCCAAAACCACCAACATATTTATCTTGCAAAAAATGGGGTCAAACACACCATAACAACGCCATACCACCCACAGGCCAATGGATATGTAGAGCAGCTTAATGGCAGCCTCATGCAAGCCTTAGCCAAGCTCACTGCCAGGAGACCTGAAGACTGGTATAAGCAGCTACCAAGTGCATTACTTGTATGTCAAACCCAAGTGAACAGATCCACCAGAAAAAGCCCTTTTGAGCTGGTATACAGCACACAACCAAATATCATTCAAGCATTGACAGGACCCAGACTGGAAATTCCAAGTAAAGTCCCCCCACGCTCAGACCCTCACATTGTGGAGGCTAACAGCAAAAAAACAGTGAAGGAAAATGAATGTCTGCAAAAAACCTTTGTCCCCATCTGCAATAGACATGAAGTTGGGGACAAAGTTTGAGTCATGAACATTGATAAAAGCAAACTAAAGCCCAAGAAAGTAGGGCCAGCAATCATTCTAAAGGTAAACAACAATAACACTTACCTTGTGCAAGGACTCAGGAAACGCAAGCAGGACAAGACCCTACACCATGATTTCCTGAGACCCTGCAAAGCAAGACAGAAACAACAAAAAACCGCCCTGCCTGCCACCAAGCAACAACTGATTCAATACGGCGCCCAGGCTCCTGACAACCTCCCTGATGACCTGCCCCCAGAGGAGGCTGACCTTCAGCCAGGGGTGTCAAAACCGCAGGCTTGACCTGCAAGCAAGGTTCCAACCAAGCGGATTTGTGACCCGCAATCTGATTATCCGGTCACCCAAAGCCAGACTAGGAAGTCAACTTAAAATTACCAAATCCAACAACATGAACATATGATGATCCTTCACAGTGGATACCTTGATTTAGCGCTTGACTCATTATCAGGATCAAGCCACTCCCTTCTTCCATCCAGCCGTGTGATCACCAATCTTGTTCCTACTATCCTTGATTCACATGAACTATATAATCACTATCTCCCAATAAAGATTATTATCTAGCTTCTAAAATATTTTTCCCCGTGTAACTCTGCTAAAACAGCACAGTTACAACATTATTCCTCAGCTTTGAACCTTAAATGGAACACCCCACTATTCCACCCCCTTGTGGCCTTGTGGCTTTCCCCATATAGTATATTAATCACAATATTCTACAATAGAAAATACCTTATTCTATTCATGTTTTGTCATTTATATTGGACTGTTGTCTTCCCCAATTCAAATACTGAACTCACATTGGTTCAGTTGCAACAGTGATAGCAGCGGTAGGTTCACAACCTACCTAAAAGAAAAAATTCCCCCCCAAGAAAGGACAAATTACGGGCTGTATGGCTACTCCCCATCAAGAGACCTTCCTGCCAATCCCCAAGGGGGACATCCCCAACAGGTATGTCATTTACCAAGATCAGCTGGTTCTTACAAGTGTTTATAATCAACTCCGCCTTGGACAGCGTGACACCAGTGTCACCCCGCCCCAGCTAGACCTTTTGCAACACATGCTCAACCTCCAGCTGGAATCCTTTGTGGGTGGGGTCAAAGGAGCTGACATTTTCAGTTGACTTCACTCCACCAAAACCCGCCTCCGTATCTGTCAAGTACCTGAGCCCATGTGGGTTGCTACTGCATCTGGGCGCCTCGCAAGGCCCACTGCTGTGTGGTTTACCAACTGGGCCAGCCAGGAAATCAATGTCACCTGGGCGCCGTTCAGGGACACCACAAAGTCCCACTATAGTAAAACCTTATCTCCTATTGTGGTGTGAACTCCCCTCCTGGCCATTAAGCAGACCAGGTCTGTTCCTGAATACCTTGCCGTCTGGCAACAAGCTCTTGCCACCGCCCCCAAAGCCGTGACCAATGAAAACGCCATGCTTCTGACCTTGATAGTCAATGGGCTCAAGCCACATATCTGTAAGTGGGTTCCTGTAGGTTGCTGCACCTCCATTGACAACTGTTACAAGGCTATTGTGGAGTCCAACAACCAGGCTTCACTGGGCTTCCGCCAGACAAATGATGCTCCACCTCAACCTTGTTCCACACCTGGCAGTGCCCACAACCAAGTAGGCCGCCACCAGCCCTGCCAGCAGTAAAATGGGATTAAACACCCCTGCAAGAGGGAGCTTTAACTAGCGCAGATTGGGGACCAAGGAAAAGCCTGGGGGTTGTAGCTACAAGAGGTCCTACAACCCCACTTGACCCCCACTCTCAATCCCTCCTTGCAAAGAACCCCTGTGATTACAATGTGCATGAAGTTGAAATCCTTGACATATTCCAGGGCCACAGCAACAACCCTGTGATTCAAGCAAGCTATTCTTCAAATAAAGTAACCCGCTTGGCTTATTTCTTCTGTTTTTGTGAGAATACTCACAACCTATTGGTAGATACCAGGGCCAACCACACTATGGTTGACAAAGTGTTTGCAGACTCTCAGCAAATTGACTGAGTGCCAAGCAGATTCAAGGCAGTACAAGTAGCTGATTTCTGTAGAGTGACAGTTACCCATGAGATGGTACCCTTCTCTGTGAGAATGAGGAACATCCAGGTTAAGCTCTCTGGGCCAATCATGGCAGGGCTCAGCCATGATGTAATTGCTGGCCTTGATTTTATTTGTCACAACTGTCCCTAAATTGACTAGGATATGTCTGTAATTAACCTCAATAGAAATGGGATGGGTTTTAGATATATCCTGTCAAAATGAGCAAGTTACTTCACAATACTGTGTTTTTCAGAATAACAGAGACAGGCTTGTATAATTTCAAGGGGGGTAAACTAGAGTTTAACCAATGCTCAGTCAAAGTTATCCGTGCTGAATCATCTGCAACCCCTCCCTTGACCATTCCACCTTCACCAGCACTTGCCGCACTCCTTGAAGAATATAGGGACTTTTCAGTGAAACACTGGACCAACTACCTCCTCCTTGGGAGATCCAGCATACTGTACAATTGCAAAGGTTGCTTCCTAAAGCACGCCCCCTCTATTGCCTAACACCAAAGGAAGATGAGACCCTCCACCAGCACCTTGTAGACGCACTCAATAAGGGCTTCATCTGCCCCTTGCTCTCTCCATACGGGGCTGCTGTCTTCTTTGTAGCCAAGAAGAATGGGTCCCTTTGCCTGGTCACAGATTACTGCGCCTTAAATGAGGTAACTGTTAAGAATAAATATCCCTGCCGCTGATTGATGACCTGTTTGATACGCTTGTGGGTGCAAAGGTCTTTAGTAAGATTGATCTCACTGCAGGGTACAACCAGGTCCACATTGCACCAAGGTATGAGGCAAAGACTGCCTTCTGCACACGCTACAGGTTGTTTGAGTGTCAGATCATGGACTTCAGAATGACCAACACTCCTTCCACCTTTGCCATGTTGATGAACAAGGCATTTGAGGAATTGATTGGGAAATGTGTTGTTGTGTACCTTGACAATATTATTGTCTTCAGTCAAGATCAAACCACACATCTCCAACACCTCTGTGCTGTCCTTGACACCCTTTGGAAAAATCAGCTAAAAGCTAAACCATCCAAATGTGAATTCCTCAAGTCAGAGCTATTGTTCCTTGTGCATAATATCTCTACCAAAGGTTTAAAGCCTGATCCTGCCAAAGTCAAGGCAATCACCAACATGCCACCTCCCGTCAATGTGGGCCAGGTGTGTACATTCTTAGGCATGGTTGCCTATGTGCACAAGTTCATTCCCAATTGCGGGGAACTAATTGCACCTCTCACTGAGCTCCTGAACACTAAACAGCGCTTTTATTGGACCCCTGCCAGAGATCAAGCCTTTGAGATGTTGAATCAAAGACTTACAACTGCCCCTGTATTGAAGTTCCCCAATTGGAACTGCCAGTACAACCTCAATACTGATGCCTCTGACAGAGCCATAGGGGGTGTGCTACGGGTAGAAACTGACAAGGGTGTTTTCCTCCCTGAGGCATATGAGTCCAGGAAGCTCACCAACTTGGAACAATGTTATCCCATACATGATAAAGAGTTAGCGGCAATTGTGCACTGTGTTGAGAAATGGTGCTGTTACCTGGAAGGGGCTACCTTTTCACCCTGCGTCCTGACAGATCACAAGTCACTCCAGTACTTCAACGTGTATTCCCACTTGACATGCCGCCAAGCAGGCTGGTTCAAGTGTCTATCCCCCTACCAGTTGCACATCAAGTACAAGCCTGGGAAGGAACTTGTCACAGCTGCCGCCCTCTCAAGGATCTATGTAGCATTCATCACCGGGGACAACAGCTTGAAACCAGATTGGCCAATGCTGTACCTCTGTCCTGAAGTGACCTGTTACAAAGGCCTTAACTTGGTAACCATCTCCAAGCTAAAGGACAACAAAAGCCAGTTCACTACCAACTCTGACAACATTTGCTGCCAGGAAGAGACAGGAGAAAAGACACCCTACATTCCCACCACACAACAAGGCAACACCATATTGCACTATCACCGCACCTTGGGTCATATCAGAGGGCGTAACCTCTTCAAGATCATGAAATGTAAGGTTTGGTGGCTGTGTATACGCCAAGAAATCTTGGATCTCCTTAAAACATATGTGCTGTGCAAAAAGAATACGTCCAAACCTGCACCCCCAAGTTTGTCCTGTCCATTAAAGCTATGGAACCCTTTGAGCAGTGGGCCCTTAATGTTGTTGGACCCCTCCCCAAAGACAGACTGGGGAAGAAATGCATCATAACAGCCATTGACTACTTCACTTGCTGGCCAGTAGCCTGGTCAACAACTAACCACACTGCCACCATCATCACCCTCTTCATTGGCAAAGAAATTGTGGCCTGCTTTGGGCGGTCCAAACGTCTCATCACAGATGGTGGCCCTGAGCTTGTTGGACATGTCATGAAGGCGTACTGCACCAAGAATGCCCTCCAATAGATATTTACAACCCCCTATCATCCACAAGCCAATGGACGCGTAGAGCAATTGAATGGCTCACTGGTCCAACTGATTGCCAAGCTCTCACAGGAGCACCCCAATACCGCGTGGAGCAAACACTTGCCCACCGCTCTACTTATCTTACAAGCGAGATCAACAGAGGCACCAGGTTCAGCCCTAGTGCCTTGGCCTTTGGAACGCCTGAAAGTCTGACAGGAGTTGCACATGGGAAGTTAAAGTCTAAAGTTCCCAAAAAGCCCCCTGTTGACAACTTCATCCCTGAATCAATGGTGTGACAAGGCCCAAGAAATAAAACACAAACAAAAAGAAGGAGGAACAAAGCACCTTGAAGCCAGATACGCTGTAGGTGACCCTGTCTACACCCTCAACCCCAATTCTTCCAAGTTAGAACCCAACCACCTAGGGCCCTTCAAGATAGCCACAGTCTATGACAATCACACCTATCAAATTGAAGATGCCCAAGGAAACACCAAGAAGCTTCACCACAATTGCTTGCACCCCTGCCGTGCCATCCCCACACAAAGGTTGTTTGTGTGGACCTTCCCAGATCTTCCATAGACTCCAATCCTGGTGTCTGACAACAAGCAGGGGGCAAGGGGGTGTTTCAACTGAGTTTCCATACTTGCCTACCAATGTATCTCACAATACACAGGGGCGCTTAATGAGTCACCCCTTGTTGTATCTAACAACATGAGTCAATCTGATGGCAATATCAAACTACAGGCACTTTCTCCTAATTAGGAGTGCTATCAATTTGACCTGCTGATCCCCACACAAGTTATTCCTTGGCTTTGAACCTTACATGGAACACCACACTATGCCACCCCCTTGTGGCCTTGTGGCTTTCCCCATATAGTATACTAATCACAATATTCTACAATAAACAATACCTTATTCTATTCATTCTTGTCCTTTCTATTAGACTGTTGTCTTTCCCAATTAAAATACTGAACTTGCATTGGTTCAGTTACAAAAAAGGCAATGGCTAAAAAGGAGTTGAAGGCTGTTGTGTTTGGCTCCAGGGGACAACATCCTGGAGGACACGGCAGGAAATCTTTATTACAAAAGATTTGAGGTTCAAAGCTAGCCTTGGGTTAGCCTTCAGGGCAAAATTAAGGGCACATACCTTAATTTCCTGGAAAACGAGATGTAAAAGTGATTTTGGCAGAAAGGACAGTAAAAGCTTGAAGATTATAAAAGCCAACACAAATGTGGATAAACTTGTCTTTATTAGGAGTAATAATTCTACTTTAAATAGTTGACAAGAGACAGTGATCACTCAATAGGAAGACAGAGTGGCTGAGGGGTTCACACTGGGATGAGGTCATACCAGGATCAACCACAGACAGGTACAATAATCTGGAATGGGTGGAAATTGAACCAGACCCATTTACAGAAGGCAAGGAATTTCCAAACTCAAAGGTGAAACCAGTTAAATCTTTGCAACTATCAATATTTGAAGGGCAAATTGAAATAGCATTAATAGCGCAATTTATGACACATCCCCCCTCAAGATTGGATGGAGGGAGTTGATACTTGCAAAGGAATTTGGAGTGGATGTGGGCAAAGAGACGGCCAGACAATAGTAGCTTCACAGTGTATTTGACGCCTTTTTTGAAGGTAACCTCACAAGGCCCAACCTAGAGGGAATCCAACTTGTGGGCTCTACCACCTGTACAATTCTGGTAGTAGAGAACTAGATCACCTACTTGGAATTTGGGGAGGGGGGCTCTAGCAGCATTGGACAGAGAGAGCTCCAAAGCCTTAACCTTATAAGCAGTGGAGTAGGCAGTTGCCTGGATGTCAATGATACGGTTGGTTAGGTCTTTCATATGGGTCTCAGGATTTGCAGATGTATCATACTCAATCAGAGGAGGTCCCAAGATTGAGGGGTAGTGGCCTCACGTCCGTAAAGTATGGCAAAAGGGGATTGGCCAGTCACCTAGTGTCTACTAAGGCGGTAGGCAAAGAAGGCAGCAGGGATGAACATGTCCCAATTGGCAGCGTCAGAGAGCGTGAGTTTTCTCATGATGGATACTAGAGTTGAGTTTGCTTGTTCAACAGTTCCATTGGTGGAGGGATTATATGGCTCAGAGAAAGATTAGTGGGTACCCATAGCTTTGACAATAGACGTGATGAAGTGAGCATTAAAGTTGGTACCATTGTCTGATAGCAGGACTTGAGGGCAGCCATGTTGATAGAAGATGTCTTGCAGCAAGAAAGTAGCCGTGGTTTTAGCCGTTATATCTTTTGTTGCTCTGGCTTCAACCCATTTGCTAAAGTGGTCTATAGCAACCAAGATAAACCAACATCCCAACCTAGAACGGGGGAAGGGCCCAACAGCATCAATACTCACTGTATGGAAGGCATGTTTTGGAGGGATGGGTTGGAACTGGTGTTGGGAAGGACAAGGACGTTGGAGCTTACAGGAATGGCAGGAGGCAAGGACATCAGGGATCAAAAGGCGCATATTTTCCCAGTAAAAGTTCTTGCACAACCAGTCATGAGTCTTGGCTATGCCTCCATGGCCGGTATCAATGTGAGCTTGGAGGATGATGGCTATCCTCATGCTTAGGCAAACAAAGGGTAGGTAGGCATTGTTAACCTTTTTGAAGAGCTGTCTATCACAAACTACAGTGTCCTTGGATAGGGTTTGTAGAGCCAGGCGGATATCTTTGGGCTCAGTGGTCCAAGAGTCAGGATATCCTATTAGCTTGTATAGTCAATCAGCGTCAGCGGGATGGATGGCCAGGATTGGCATCCTTGACAGGCCATCAGCATTCTGATGTTGGCCCCAGGACGGTGTACCACTGTGAAATCATACCCTTGCAGATGTAGAGCCCAACGCGCTAGCCAATCTTCAGGTTCTTTTAGTTGTTGTAACCACTTGAGAGAGGAGTGATTGGTGACTACCATGAAGTGGGTTCCATAGATGTAATGCCAAAACTGTTTCACAGCATGCAGTACTGCCAAACTTTCCTTCTCAGTGACACTGTAGTTCTTTTTGTGCTTATTAAGGACTCTTGATGAGTAGGCTACAGGTCAATCTACTTCTTCATTGTCAAGTTGGGCAAGGATAACACCTACAGCTACTCCACTAGTGTTGGTATACAAGATAAACTCTTTATCATAATCAGTATAGACTAATATAGAAGCCTCCTTGAGCTTGGCCTTCAGCGCTTCAAATGCTTGTTGTTGGCTGTCAGTCCACTCAAAGGGTCTTTGCAAAGCAATTGGACAAGGGGTTCACTCAGTTCAGCAAAGTCAGGTATGAACTGTTGGTAGTAGCCCATCATACCAAGGAATACTTGCACCCCTTAAAGATTTGTGGGAGGTAGCATCTTGTCAATGGCTTCCACCTTGTTATTCATGGGGCGGATTCCAGTCTGAGTGACTTCATGTCCTAGAAACTTAAGACGTTCCTTAAAGAAGGAGCATTTGGAGGGTTTGAGTTTCAGGCCAGCCTTACAGATCTTGATGAAGACAGCCTTGAGATGCTCCAAGTGGTCAGTAAAGGTAGCACTGAATACAGTGATATCATCAAGATACATGAGTACACAAGAAAGTTTTAGGTCTCGTAAGATGGAGTCCATAGCTCGCTGAAATGTGGCAGGGGCATTGCATAATCCCTGGGGCATACAAGTGGGTTCAAAGAGGCCCTCTGACGTGATGAGCGCAGCCTTTTCTTGATCTTCAGGTGATAAGTCAACCTTCCAGTACCCAAAGCCAGATCCATGGCAGAGAAAAACTTAGAACCACACAGCCGTCTGAGAGCATTGTCAATTCTGGGCAAGGGGTATGAATCTTTCTTAGTGATAGAGTTCAGGTGGAAATAATCCATTACAATGCGGTGTCCCCCATCTTTCTTCTTGAGGATCAGTAACAGGGAAGCCCAGGGGCTTTAGGAAGGAGCCAGTAACCCAGCTTCCAGAAGTTGCTTGAGTTCTTTAGACACCTGGGCATCTTCCACCCTACTAGAGCGGTATGGTTTAGCACAAAAAGGAGGCACATCCCCAGTATCAATCTGATGGATGACTCCTTTAGCTAGGCCATAGTCCGTAGGTCCAGAGGCAAAGATGTCACTGAACTGATCAAGTAGGTCCAACACATCTTTTTGTTGAACAGGAGACAATTGGGGGAAATCAGCAGCAGTGAACAAGGAGAGAACTTGCAGATTATCTTCAGGTAGGTTGAAATCACTGAAAGTTCCAAAGGGTTAGAGGGAGGATACTTGTTCTGCTCCAAGTACACAACCATGACCTACAACCTGGCCTCTGGTTACTTGCATGGGCAGGGCCGCCAGGTTAGCAAGCAGTAATTATACGGGCTCTTTGTGGGTTTGGTCTAAAATCCCTGGACATAGGCAAGGCTCAGTACAACTCAAGATTCAGGTGAGTAAAGCTCCAAGAAGGACTTTTCAGGAAGCTCATAGGAAATCTGGGAGTCAATCACCACTTGAGAGCCTGGGGGGATGGCAATAGCGGCTGGCGCTAGCAGAGGTACCCCTTCTTCCGCAGGGCAGGAAGGAGGAGGGGTACGCATGTTGGAGGAGTGAGTCCTATACTTGAGTGAGAAGATACCTGTAGGGTACTCAAGCACACAAGTTTTAAGATGTTTGCCTGGAAGGCGTGGAGGTTCCTCAAAAATCAAAGGAACTTCATATCCCAAGAGCAAAAGGTATACATCTCTTAAGTTTACAATTCTGTTATATTCTCAGAGGAACTGAGTACCAACCAAGAGGTCATAGCTTTTGTGCTCTAGGACCACAGCGGGGGAAGCAATAAGGAGTTTCCCAAACCTCATGGGTAGAGTGGAGTAGGTACCAATGGCTCAAGTTTGGGCCATGTCAGCTGTGCCATACAACTGCGTGTAGTTGAGGTCAGGGGGCAACTTAAGTTTCTTCATTAGCTTGGAAGATACCATGTTGACAGGGGAACCCGTGTCCAAGATGGCCTTGATTTTGACCTTTTGGATTGATACCTCCACGCGGGTTGTATCTTTCCCAAAGGGAGGCAAGACTGCTAACACATCTTGTGCAGCCTCTAGTTCCTTTTCCCATTTGGCCAGCATACACCGTAACATAGGGATTTCCTTATACACAGTCTGCAGTGGAAAAGATATGGTTACATTGTGGAAAAGAGCTTCAGCTAACTCTGCTGCTTCTTCAGAGGAGTCAACCAAGATAGGAGATTGATGGGCTTGAGCTAGGTAAGGGCGAGCCACCATGGACTCAGCTTCACTTGTAGGTACCCAGGAAGTGATGGTAGTCTTCCCAGAGCAAATCTTGTAGGGTACGGGGATAGTTTCCAGAACAGCCAGGACGGAGTAGCAATAACTATCAGAGTCTTCACTATCAGAATTGTCAGGCTCTGAATCACTGGAGAGGTTGTGAAACAGATGAAGGATAGTTGGGCCAGAGGAAGAGGGAGCTTCCTCATCAGACAGAGGATCAGGGGGAGACAGGGGAGATTGGTCAGCAGAGAGCGTCTCTGTTTCTAAGCTGAACTCTCTTTTCCCGCCTGCTCCTTGGGATTGCAACCTTCCACTTGAGGATTAGTGAAAGTGCGTGAGTGGTGTCCAATCTAGCCACAGTTATGACAGCCCTGTCTCTTAGCCTGTCCACTAGTACCCAGAGTCATAATGTGCAGCGTACAAGAGGTGGTCCCAGCATTATTGGCCTTGTTCTCACGCACCACCGTACCTCCATGTGTCAAATGCATGTCTTTTAATAGCGTCTTAATACTCTTCATGGAAGTGAGTGAAGCCTTGTGTGCCTTAAAGTGTAGACATAAAAGCTGGTTCACCTTCAAAGCGTTTGAACAAGTTGTGTAGGCTTCCTGGGGAGTTAACTGTCAACTAGTAATTAACTGCTGGCCTTCAATGTAGAAACAATCTGCAAACTCAGCCAGGGTCTCCTTGGGTTTGAAAGCAATATGCATAAATGCATCTTTCTTGACTTCTAAACTGAGGTCTCCTCCAAACTCTTCAATAAGGAGACGCTTCATATCCTCCCAGGTGACAATAGAAGGGAGCTTGGGGACCACAACTTCCTGGTAAGTGGGATGGAGGCAGGTAAGGATGTGTTCCTTCTTGAGTTTGTCAGTAGCCCTACTCATTGCAGTCTTGTAAATTGTTAGGAAGGTAGCAATGGTAGAGGTTTTAGGATTGAATATCTGTTTGAAGGTTGGCTTATAATTTGGGTTGATGGACGAGGACTGGCTGTTTTCACCAGGGTTGAGGACGTTAATGTGAGGATTGCCCTCAAACTCGGAGTCAGCAGTAGGTTGTCTAGCCCAGAGAAGTCAAAGGCTTTCCTCTAAAGTGTCCAAGGTAGAGCTATTCTGCCCGCTAATGTCTCGGGCAGTTGTGGCAGCAGTCCCAAATTCATCAATCTTGATTTGTTGTACTGCCAAGGTGCCAGCAATCCCATTGACACGGGTAGTCAGGGAGGTGGCCTGAGTGACCAAGGGGGTGACTTGTCCATTTAGAGTCTCTGCAAATCAGGAGAGGTTTTGGACCTCTCTTTCCAACGTGTCTTGCCTATCAGCCACATCATTTGTCACTTTGGCAAGTTGATCTAGAGCACGCACACAGTAGACCTGGGGTCAACCTTCTAAGCCAGGGCAACAACCATGATTGTCATGAGCAGGAGTGTTAACAACTTCACCTTCCTCTTCTTCATCATCTTCAGATTCAGATTCAGATGATGAACCTTTAGAATTAGAGAAGCGCTGTCTTAAGTACTCAATTTCACCTTGTAGGGTAGCCACCTGATCAGAGAGGGAGGCAATACGAGGGTCAGGCATAGGTTTGACTGGAGGGGGAGGCTGCCCAGAAGCTTGGCGTCTAGTGGTAGCCTTGAGCTCAGCAATGGCCTCCCATACTTTGGTTTCAAAATCAGAAGGGGTCCCAACAGAAGGAGCGGGAGGAGTCATCTCAATAGAGGCCACCCAATTGTCCACATAAGTTTGTACTTGGTATAGAGTGTTGCCTAGTGCAGCCTTATCTAGACCGTATTGATGCTGCAGGTGGCGGCCCCAAGTATCAACATGAGCTCCTATCAATTCAAGTTGCAAGTTGACATGCTCCCTGAATTGATTGAGTTCACTAACCAGAGTCTCTAAATCCTGCCAATGGTTAAGCAGAAAAGCCTTGATTTGCTCACGCCAGGCTTCCTGATGTTCATCCAATTTGCATAGTCAATCCTTTATGTATCCAGGGAGGGAGGAACAAAGGGAATTCAGGGAGGTGGTTAAATACTTCTGTGACGCCAACAAGTTGCTCTGGTTGTCAGAAATACAATCAAAGAGACTATGTGACCATTTTTGGTAGGCCATATTTTGAGCGTGGTTATTTGAGATGGCGGAGGCTACCGCATCTAGCAGTTGATTCTGGGATCCCAAGGCAAGTTGGTGGTGAACTAGGGCAGGTTGGATAAACTGATTAACCAACACACCAATAGTATCCATGGATTCCATTAACGCGGGGGGAGACCAAAGTCCAAAAGGAAGAAGTACAGGTCTTTGGAGGTGTACCTGGGACGGAGGCCAGGGATAGAGTGCATGGCTACCATGCCAGAGTGAAGAAGGGAGCAGGCGGTAGCACAGGTTTGCTCATAGTTGAGAGAGAAAGCAGGAAGGGGCCCACAAGGGCCCAGGAGACAGAACCAATATCATAGGATTTTCAGGAGCATCAGTGATGTCTTCTTCTAGAGGGGGACTAGAAATTTTAAGTTGATCTGGTACTTTGGAAACAAAGGGAGAGGGACCAGAGAATGCGCATGGGAACAGGGTAACCAAGGGGCTTGCAGCCCCTGTAGTGAGCACCATTTTGTTGTGTTTGGCTCCAGGGGACAACATCCTGGAGGACACAGCGGGAAATCTTTATTACAAAAGATTTGAGGTTTGAAGCTAGCCTTGGGTTAGCCTTCAGGGCAAAATAAGGGCACATACCTTAATTTCCTGTAAAACTAGATTTAAAAGTCCTTTTGGCAGAAAGGACAGGAAAAGATTGAAGATTATAAAAGCCAATGCAAATGTGGATAAACTTAATCTTTATTGGGAATGAAGATTCTACTTTAAATAGTAGACAAAGGACGGTGATTGTTCAATAGGAGGACAGAGTGGCTGAGGGGGTCACACTGGGATGAGGTCATACCAGGATCAACCACAGACAGGTACAATAATCTGAAGTGGGTGGATATTGAACCAGACCCACTTACAGAAGGCGAGGAATTTCCAAACTCAAAGGCAAAACCAGAAAAATCTTTGCAACTATCAATATTCAAAGGGCAAATTGAAATAGCATTAATAGCGCGATTTAAGACACCATCAATCCTGTCAAAGTAATATAGAGCACTCCAAACAGTTGGATAGAGGTGGTCTCTGCTGCAGCAGTGGATTCCATTGGGCGGTCTGGTCTAGGGGTTAAAGGCGGAGTCATGGGAACAAAGTATGCTGGCAGGTAATTGTACTTGTCCTTAAACAATAAGGGTGGTATTTCAATCCTCTTTCCTTCATGTCCTATGTATTTGATTTCTCTAGTCCTTGCCAATGGATTGGCAATGAGGATGGTTTCCAAGTTGTACTCTGATTAGGCTGGGTTGGGTGGATATTCAGTAAAATGCACAGGTCCAAAGGGAGCTCCAGGGGGACGGTATAGTGCCTTGGGCAGTTTGGCCAATTGGTCTCTGGAGGGGGCAGTTGCCTGGTTGTCTACTTGGCTGGAGTTAAGATGGAATATCACTAATACTAGATAAGGTAGGATTTGTTTAAACCAAAGGTTCATAAAACTTTATTATCAAAAATAACAATGTGGTCATTACCACACTGCCAGCATTCTTATACCATGTGATTTTGCTTCTTTGCTTTTTGCAGGCTTCAGGTCCCTGGGCGGTTTGCCAGTAGGGCATGGATCTTGGCTTAGGGTCTGGAGAGCATCAGGTCCTGGTTGGGTACACTCTGGCAAACAGAAGTGGCAATGCTTAATTTTGCTTCTGTGGTTTACCATGTCACCTGAGCTGGCCAATTACAATACTTTTTCTGGACTGGAGACTGGCAACAGCTGGTGTTTGTTGGCAGGGCTAGTTGTAGGTCTTTTCCTGATCTCCTTTAGGCAGACCACATCTCCTGCATAGATATGGGTCTTCAGTGGCACTGGTTTGGTGGTAATCTGGCAATCATTCAGGGAATCCTCAGTATTAAGCCGGCAGGTTGCGGGGTAACTTAACAATTTGAGTCTGTGACTTAACAGGTCAGCAAGTCCTGGACCGTCCTGGGGGGGCCAATCTGCCTTCAGGGGACTAGGGTTCAACTCTTGGGTTTTCAATACAAGTATTGAAATGTCATTCATGAAAAAACTTCTAAGACCCGCCAGTGGGGTACATTCTACGTTTGAGCCCTGCCTCTTGGGGAATTACCTTAGCTCAGCCAATGAGAGCAACAACCCAAATGAGGCTCCTGCAACCTCCCAGGCCATCACTGATAAGACACCACCTTCATTACCCTGAGATTAAGGCCTGCAAAAAGATTTCAAATTCTCTGTCTCAAAAGGGGAATTTGAGATTCCCCGCCCTGACCCAGCCAATGAGGACTAGGCAATTTTGGGCATCCCTGGGGATGTGCAAACCCTTTTAAGTGCCACCCCTTGGGCCACAGGAAACTGCAAAAGTTTCCCCAAGTTTGATGAGCATACTTATACCCTAGAGATGCCTGGAAGATGCTCATTGCCATCCTTACAATAAAGTGTTTTAAACCTTTGTTTCACTCAGGTTATACCTTATCTTCTTTTAGCACTTTATTATATACAGTTTGATCTCTCCAGCCCCACCCCTGCAGTCAAATATTCCCAAGAAACTACGGACCAACCACCAAAGCTATACTGTCCCCCTGGAGTCCTGTACAGCCCTGTCCACTTCACCAAGTATCCTCTGAACCCAGATTGCGCTGAGTTCACCCTTGAAGAGATCCTCCTCTACAACCCAGAAGCCCAAACTAGTGAAACTGAGCTTACTGGTTGTGAAGGAATTTGGATCAACAAATGGCCCTTGCTATTTTGCAACAATTACAATCACCTGCCTGCTTATCTAGTACCCATGACACCCCCATTGACCCCACAGCTTGACCACCTGCAGGAACCAGCAGCAACCAGTGAATCCACCTTGAATCAGATATTTGGTGTCCTATAAATCACCTTTGCAGGCCTAATTGATTCTATGGTGCCTTCTAGTGGGCCTTGGGCCATTCTTGGAAGATCTCTCTTGTACATTGTAAAGTTGGTCCCTATCCTGTGGTGGGCCCTTCCCTCTGGACCTGTGGGCTGTCTGCCCACCAGTTCTCTGGAACCCACCACTGGATGGATTCCTGACAGCCTTGGTGGACTTTTTGGCAATTTTATTATTGGCCTTGGGGTCAGGCTTATTGTTTCTTGATGGAGTGGCCTTCTTTGGATTGATAGGAGTTGCTTTAGGGTCATCTAGATGGCTCAAAGGTAGTTTATTTTAGTTGATAAAAAAAGAATATAATTTTTAATAAAGCTATCGTTTTTTAAACAGAATCTGAAAGCCAGAGTGCTGTTTACTATATTTTGTAGTTTTAATAAATTCTTTAATTTAGGGAGTTAAATCTATGATGCTTTTGAAAGGAGTAAAAAGGAGTTTTTGATCATACAATTAGGGAGTTTTAATTTTGGCACTTTGATTTCCCACACTCCCTAAAAACATAAGGAAACATAGTGACATATTAAATTTTTTTTGAAAACTGCCAAAATTAGCAGCTTTTACTAAACCTTTTATAATTATATTCTAAACTAAACCAAAAAGGCTGAAACTTTACTATGCTCTAAAACAAGTCTTTAACTTTTAAAAAGCTAATTTTAAGCTTGAAACTTACATTGGTTAAATATTTATGGTTTTTCAAAGTAGAGTGTTGGTTTGGTTTAAATGTGCTTTTGATTTCCAATCTTTTAATTATAAACACCTATTGGAGCTTGGTTAATAAAATATTAAACTTCAATCATTGCCGTATTTGTAGCAGTATAGGGTGCTATTTTCTACAATTAGTTAGTCAGGATCTTAACTCTTAATACTATAACTGTAGTTGGTATAGTGACAGCCTTTGGTAAGACAGAAGAATATAAGGATATAATGACAAAACTGGTATTTATTTAGATAGTGCTGCAGTTATATAGTAGGAGGCAGGGGAATTTCCACCAGAGGAAAGGAGGCACAGGCAGAAGGACTTTCCAAATGGAGGAGAGTGAAAAGGCACAGTAGAAAGAGCCGTGCAATAAAATAACTGCCTTCATGTACCTTGCCTAATGGAGGCAAGTGGCAATATTTTTGTTGTCCTATTTATAACCTTGGAAGTGAAGGCCGCACCTGATGTGCAATCCAGATACGCTTTGAACACCTGTTTTTTTAGGCGTTTTTAACATATTTAACCCTGCTAAAACCATGTTGCAATAGGGTAATTGTGTGATTGTTTTGTTGCTTGATCCCTAAGTGGACGTTTTATTGTCTAATCCATTTAGGATCTGCAACAATCATAATTTAAAATATATTGGTAAGGAATAAATTAGTGTATTATGTATTTCAATTTGAAGCATTTTTAATTTGCGCACTCTATCACTCCACTCAGTAAGTTACCAAGTGATCAGATAAAATTTTGTTTCTATCACAATTTTATCTTTTACATAATAAAAATCACTGAAATTATAATCAAATGTTTTACAGGTGATTGTGAACCTGTATGATAGGTTTTGCTTATTTGGTTGAGTATGATATGTTTTTGAAGCTTTTCTGAGTATTTAAATAGTGATAGAATCAATATTAAGTGATATTTTAATTTTGGGGCCTCAAATATTAAATGAAGAGACTTCCAGACTTTGATTTCTGCACTTTTAATTTTGTTCCCTATATTCAAAAGGATGAATAATATCTATTTTAAAAGCCAAATTAATTAAAGGTGTGTTTTAAATTTCATTGATTTGGGCACTTTAAACCTGTTTTTTACTTTAGCTACTAGTAAAAACATTTTAAAAAGTTGAATTTAAGAAAAATATCAAATTTTTTGACAAATATTTTATTGAAAAAAGGGCAGGGATCAAAAAATCCATTAATTTGGATATTTTAATCTCTGCACTTCAACTTTAGGGACTTGCCTAAAATTTCTGGGTTTTAAATACGGTTTTGGTGCCAGTTTCTTCAACATACTTTGTTTCATTCACCAGATTAAGCCTATCCTTTAAATTATTTGGAGTTTTTTGTGGGGAAGGAATGTCTTTCCTTATACAAGTCCAGATAATACCAACTAGCCCTGTGTATTTCAATAATACATAAATGAGTTTATTATACAAAAAATTGGATTTATATTATTTTTTTGTTAGGTGATCAGTTTCTGATCACCTTTTATTTTAAAAATGATATGACACATGCCATCTCATCTAATAATTATTTTACAACATCTTTAATTACTTCCTCTTGGAAAAGTAATTCCTTGAGTGACTCTCCAAATGATTCCCCAGCTAATCATTAAGTTGGTGGCACTCCTACCAATTGCCCATCTATTATGGGGATCAAATTTTGAGTCCTAAAAGGAACACTACTCAGACAGACCTCATGACTTAGGAGGAAAAATTACTTGGATAAGCCCCATGACTACCATGACATACATTGATAGCATGTGGCTTCTCATGATAATATATAATACTCTAAACTTCTATCAAATAAAGTATCTTTCTCTTCTTAATTTCTCCCTTTATCTTGTTTATTATACTTCCCAGAAGTATATACTCAACAATTATAAATTGTGGCACCTGCCCCATTTGTTTTCATAATTGGTGGGTGCTGTTACAGAAGTAACATTTTCAAATCCCGCTAAGGGATTTAACCCTGTTCCCAGCCATCAGACAGGGAGAGCAGGTAGCAGGAGCTTGCCTGCACTTGGGTTTGCTTTAAAAAGCAAATACCCAGGTGCAGGAACCACTCCTGCTCTGGCAGTAGCTGCAGTGCCCATCCTGGGCCCCAAAAGCTATGTCCAAGCCTTGGTGGGTTTGGCTGGGCCTAGGCAAGCTAAATTTAGCTGCCCATAACTCCCAGTTCAAAACCACCCTTCATTTGGTAATTTGGGGTCCCCAATTGAGAACCCCTTTTTTAATCAAGTTCTTTTGCCTTGGGAATGCCTTTCAAGCCAGTCCCAGAATGACAATCAAATTGGAAAAGACCCCATGACCCCTGAAGCCAAACCTGTCAGAACCAATGACCAGTCAGGCAAAGATAAAGCACCAGTAAGCCAAGCAACTGTTCCTGAAGACCCCAAAAATGATGATGAGGCAGCCAATCAACCAGAAGAATTTGAGATGCCAAGCCTTGCCACCCAGATAGTACCAGAAGAATGCCCAGAGACACCTGCATGTGAATGAGTATATAAGCCAGAATCACCAGAAAGATTCTGTATCATCATTCTTACCAATAAAGTTGTTATGAACCTTTGGTTCACCAATCTGATTCTTTACATTTTTTTTGATACTCTTCCATCTGAAATCACCTAAGCACCAGTACTCATCCTCAGAGATTGAAAGTCAAGCGCCAGTTGACAAAATAAAAGCATTTGCCTACTACTGCCCTCCTGACGCTTTTTTTTAGCCCTGTGCACTTTACTGAGTACCCTCATAAACCTGGCCACAAACTCAAGACCTTGGAAGACTTACAGTGGTACACCCGCCCAAACGCCCCCAAGGAACCCTACCAAATTGTCTGTGATGGCAAAGCAATCACCATTTACTCTTTGATTTTCAACAGGAAATACAATAATCCTGCCGTCTACTTTTTCCCAATGAAACCACCCCTGACACCCAAACCAATAATCTCACCCCCACCCACTTCTGATGCCACTAGCCATAGTAGTCAATTCCTGGGAGTGCTGTATCTGGCACTTACAGGATTGATTGATTCTGCCTTACCAGTGGCAGGACCCTGGGCCGTGGCGGGAAAGGCCCTCTCCTACCTGGTAAAGTTAGGTCCAATCATCTGGTGGGCCATTTCAGTACCTGCATCTGCTCCTTCTTCACCTGAAGGAGCATCACGGTACTCCTGGTATCCTGACAGGTTCTACCACCTTCTTTTTCTTAGTTGGTGACACTCATCCTCACTTTTTAAAAGTGAGCTACTGCGGCTCCTGAAATTGGCTACTTTAAATAGTAGCCAATCACAGCCCACACCAACTCTTTCTTTGAATTTCCAGCAGAAAATTTGAGTGGGCGCTAGAGTAGGGATGAGCACCAAAATTGCCACAATTTGTGTTGTGACTAAGCTTCACCCATCACACTCTATTTTGTGACTTTAACTGTTGGTCACAAATCTTCTTGTGACCTTCAAGTCATAAAAAAATCTGTTTGAACTTTGATGTGGCTAAACGCAATCCTATTGTCAAGGGTCTAGATGTACAAGCATTCTGGCTACCACTAACCTACTTAACATCCAGCCATTGTCCGATTTGATGCCCTTCTAATATACCGTTTGATATACCAAGAATGGTAACCAAGCAATATCACATGACAATCCAAGTATCCAGTGGCCTGAACCCATCCCGCAAATGACCAACCCCTAGGTCTGATCCAACTAAATCTCTGCCACAGCCCAATCTATATAAGTCTAAAATATTATCCAATAAAATATACTTCTCTTCTCTCCTAATTCCATATTTGAAGCTTCCCCAAAAGGTGCTCCTTATCACTATCTTGTTTTGTGTTGTGTCCAATAATAAGTATGTGGGCTATTCCTTTCAATTGAAATAGATATTTATTATTTTTCAATTGGTATTCTAATATATTTGTCTAAAATAAATTTGGTTCAATCAAACTATTATTGTGAGATAATGATGTAATATAACTGTTCTGTTTAGCTATATTACATACCTAAGGTTTGACAGTTATGGGGGTTTAAAAATTCATGTGTGTCATCAGAATGCAAATATGGGACAGAAATCTCAATATTGCTAATGACTACTAGAATAGGGAAACAAGTGAATTGGAAACTTGGATAATTGATTTATTGAGTATTTGCCAGTTTATATACTATGCTGAACAATTGATAAAATGTTGGTTCAGACAACCTGTTTGATTATTATGATTATCAGAAAAGCAGGAGCTTCAGTTGTGCTCTACTGAAATTTTCCTTATGTGATCTGTTACATCACAATGACAGATAAAGATGTAATAAATTATAGTTAAAAAATAAAATCCAACAACTGAAACTGCTCTAATTTGACATCATGTACCTTGCACAAAATGAAATCATCTGCATCATCCCTGGAAACTGTCTTTCTTTTATATTTTACGACCTACACTGTAAGGTCTCATAGTTTGAGGGAGATGGTTGTAAACTAAAGCTTTTAAACCTGTTATATTTATGTTGGTCAAATACAAAAATGTAGGTAAGGTTTGTAGTAACAACTGGACTAAGGCTCCTAGAAGCTTATAGGAAGTAAAATAAGGGCTGAGACAGTTGATTAATCCTAAGAAAACAAAATAGAGTCCAGTCTTAATGACTGAAGACTTAGTCAAAAAATATATTTCTAAGTCAGGGAATTGCTCACCACTAGTTGGAGGATTAAAACTATCAATAATCAAATTGTGGGTATTACTATAGAAACTACCTAGCTGATGAAATAGAAAGTCAAAAGGAATCATAAGATCAACAATTAAAACTTAAACTAAAATTTAGAAATGAACATAAGCCACAAAACCTAACAAGTACCTTTTGAGGTGCAAGTCAAACAATCTCAACTTAGTGTTGAGACTGGAGAAAACCAAGCCTTTTATTAATCTTTGTTTGTGGAATGCAGGAATTGAGGTGAGAGTTTAACCAAGATTTGTTAATGGGATAGTGTAGAGAAACAAAAAACAGAAGCACATGTTTCTTGTGGTTTAAACTTAAAAAGTTAACACCAAAGTAAAGGAGATTAAGCAGGGGAACGGTAATTGCTTGGCAGGAAGTAAAAGCAAAAGCAAAAAGCAGAAGAGCGGGAAAAACCTGGTCCAAATATGCTGGCGTAAGCGGCAAGAGCGAAAAGGTATTCTTGTTTCTGACTTGAATGTTTTTAACTAACGTTTTAGGTCCGCGGTTTGAAAATTGTCCAGGAAGAAACAAGGTAAGCTTCAAACTTAAACTAACTGTTAAAATAGAAGGAATATTATTGGTCAAAAGATGATAATAATGATGGAATATTTCTGAAGACAAAATGAGCCAAAAAATAACCCAATTCTTTCAAAAATAATAATGGAGTCCAAAAGTAGAGTACTAGCAGCTAAAATAGAAGGGAGAATCCTGACATACACAATGAAGTGAGGCACAAATTGTGATCTGCTCCAAAAGTTGCAAACAAATTCATCCAGATTGTTTTGTGACCCAATCCAAAACACCTAAAAAACAGTTTTGTGACTCTGTGATAACACAATTGCTGTGACTATCCCAACCCTAGTGGGTACAGGATTTACCAGGGTGTTGCTTCTAAATATAGCAGCACCCGGGTGAAAACCAAAGCAGCCCTAAATGTGATGTAGCTGCCTGAAACTGGAAATCCTTAAGATGTCCGCCCCTGAATTATCAGTATAGCTGTTACACACCAGACTCATGGCTATCTCTCAAACTATTCATATTCCCCAATTTTATCAGTTAACTGATAGTGTATAAACAACATAAGTATATTTCTAAATCCCGCTATTGGGTATTTCAGTTGATTTGACAATTATCCAGACTTAACTCTGAATTATCATTCAGATTAGGCCAACCTGGAAGGATAAACTCTGTCTTTACGAACCTACATCTATAGAATCCCACTTTCCAAAAGTTATCTTACACCAACCCTGTACATTACAAATCAAACTATTTCGTACTTGATGTGTTTACATTGATGCCACCATTCGAGCTCCACAATTGGAATCCATTTGATTCAAAAGGTGATACTCGTTTAATTATTTATAGTCGATGAGGTTGAAATCTGAGCTCAAGCCACCGTTAAAGAATCTACTTATTTCGGTAAAATTTGAAGTCACATCTTTTGGATTTGTGGATCAACCGTTTATAAGCCACTTTGCAATGGCTGTTAATCAAAACTTATCCTTACAACCAACAACAAATAACCTTTTGTTTAAGCTCAAGTGGGTTAGACCGCAAAATCTAAATCCACTTAGCCTCAGATTTAATCTTCATACTTTAAAGCAGTGCAAAGTCTTGTATGAATGGAAGGTGAACGCTTCAACCAAGGCAGCAAGCTGGCCATACTTTTAAACTGATGATCTATAGAAACTGATGTTTTGGGAAGTATGTTAGAAAAAGGAACTTGATGGATCAAATACGTACTCCACACACATATTTGCTTTTATACAGGAGTTTTAAAAAGCCTATTTTATTTCTAATGAATTAAATAAATATCCATTTTAAAATAAAGCCAGAAAAGTTATTAATTTTAAGGCAACCAACATCATTAAATTGACTAAAAAGAGCTTCATAGAGGGGTTGTCAAAAATGAAGAGGGGTTCGATTTAACTGAAAAGGGGTAAGTTCCTTGTTTATTTGCCTTCTTTTTTTATAGATGAAACTTTTAAAGGGTGGGCTTCAGTTGTCAACACATACTCCTTTAAATCCAAGTGGCTGGGAGGCATGAAAAGAAGGTAGAGGTACTTCAGAGTCTCAGCTAAGAAGAAGCTGATCATTTAGTGATAGTCGATTATTGGCTTACCTCTCCATTGAATCCTCAACGTTCTTGGCACTAACGGTGCTCTGCATGATGTTGTGTAGTTGACCGTACCCCCCACTTACTTTGCAATGTTTTTCAATGGCCTGCTTGGTAAGTGTTTGAAATCTTGGGGGCTTACTTTAAAGATGGCCCACCCCCAATCCCTGTAGATTGGATTTCCGGTGGTGCGGTACGCGTAGAAGATGGATTCCACGGTTTCAGGCCTCAGCGGAAAGACGGCGCTTTGGATTTCGATGCCATCCTTTGAAAATTCATTTTCGTTGCCGTAAGAGGGGCTTCTTCTCCAAGTCATGCGGTCAGGGCTGAGTTTGGTAGGAGAGGCGGTGTATAGGAAGTTGCAAGTGAATAGAAGCTCTTGGCTGTATTCAAAATCAACTGACCGATCCAACGTTACAGCACTCAGAGCCAGCATTCCAGGGACAAAGCATGCCAGATGATCCATGTGTCTTTTAGGACTGCCATCTGAATTTCTTTCGCCAAGCATCGTCAGCTTATTGGGCCCATTGAGTTTGTGGATGAGATTTGATTGGAGGGCAGTGATAGACTGGATATCTGCTTTGTTAGAGAAGTGTTAAGTTGCTTACACATGCGGTGGTACTGCTCTTCAGTCTTGTTTGTCAGTAGGTAGCGCTTCAGAAGGTATTCGTAGAAACTGTCCCCCAATGCTCCAAACGAGACCGTTGCTAAAAATCAGGTTGATGATTTTATGTTTATTACTTTGGCTTGGGGTTCCTGAGTCAATGTCATAGTAGAGGGGATAAAGGCCAGGGGTTTTGAGGGAGAGGGAGTCGAGATGGTCAATGACCTTCTGAGCCTAAAGGATTAGAAGCGTTGATGGAATTAAGTTACAGCATCAGCATAAGACCAGTTCCCAGTGAGTTGAGATAGGCGATGGAATTCAAGTTGAAAGCTTCCAATTTCAGCAAGGATGACTGAGTTGAAGGCTCCCCAGGGATACGGCAGGATTTCTTTGCTATTTAGATTAGATTTTATATCGAATGTGAGTTACGAATCAAAATCGATGGTGTAAGCAGGAAATCCGCTCTTGGGGTTGAAAGCAAACATGAGCTTGTCTGCTAGCGTTGTGGCCTGGCGGAGTAAGATGGGGTCTGGACTCAAGTCATATGCGCCAAGAAGACCGCCAAGATAGCGGATGGTTGTTTCAAAGACCATTACTGGCTTTTTCTAAAGAGTTAGTTTTAGTTGAGGATGTTACTGAGTGAGTGAAGTCAATTCTCTTCACTTGGGCGAGGGCTTCCGAGTACTCTTTCTCAAGTCCCATCAACAGGAGTGTGTCTAAAGAGTCAACCATTGTGATGCCCCATCCAAACCAGTTGTTATTTGATGTTTTTGACTTTGGGTTGATAGTGTCTTTGGCCCATGCATGCTTGCGATAGGCCTTCCAGGCATGTCGAAAAGCATCCTTGACTCTGCCTGCACGCTTCAATTGCATGCTTCTTGGGGGGTGACTAAAGAAGGTGGTGTTTAGAGTTGAAAGTTGATGATTGAAGTTTGTATTGGTTAGTTTTTCATCATCCTGTAAGCGTGTTCCCTTGTTTGTTGAGTTGCGTCTTGCATGTTGAGCTGTTGTGTCGTTAAGTGGACTGGCGGTGGGCTTGGCTTGGATGTCATGTGATTTAAATAAGTTGACAACGAGAATAACGAGGAGGATGGCTAGGAAAAAGATAGGAGTTTGCCATCTTTTGGAGAATGGAAGCATGAAAGAAGGGTTCATCTTACTTGTGGTTAAATAATTGAATTTGATATTCTTGTGCCACAAAGGAGTGCAATCTGATTGGGTTTCAGTTGATTGCAGTATGCAAGCAGGGAGTATTGTGATTGGCTGCTCAATCAAATGCTGCTGGCCACTCGTAAATGACTTAAGTTTATTTTATGGCCGGTTGAGATCCAGTGCAGCCAGTCAAAACTCGTCGAATTAAGGACATCAATAATTTTAAAATAAACCCGCTCTTCCACTCTAAGGGAAAGTGCGAGTCATTGGTCTATTAAGGTTGAAGGAATTGATTGAAATTAGAAGTAATGTAAACCAAGAGGATTAATCCTGGTAATTTGGTTTAGCTAGCAAAGCACTTGAAAGAGTAGTTTTAGGAAATGATTTATTGATATTTGAATATTTGATAAAACTTGGCTTATATAGTGAAATGGGCTAATTGAGAAATATGCCATATCTGCATGGCAGGAAAGGGGTGAAGTTTGGGCCTTAACAGAGCCGCTTATTTGCATTTGCATGTAAATAAGTCTGAAACTGATGGCACCATCACATTGCCCTCTCTAAATAAGTCATTTGGCTTAATATAGATCAGGACATTCAGATGTACAGTGTTCTAAAGCACCACAATTGTAACATAAGCTATTGTTATATTGTGGGGCTGACTTTCCTGATACCATAAATGCTGTTAAGGTTTCAGCCAGCTGAAAGGCCAAGTCATTTGTCTTAGTCAGGGGACCTGGTGTGCTTCTGAATGGGTTCCATTCTAATTCTTGTCTGGCCTTTTTGTCTGTAAGATTTTCAATTTTGATGCAAAAGAGCTTTTCAACTAAGTTGTAAGCTTCTGAGAGGTCTTCAATATCTCTTTCTTCAATGGACATACAGTATACAAGAGGGACTGTACGCTTAAAGAAGGTCAAACCAATACCAGAGTTGAAATCATGCTCAATATCAGATTTGCTGCTTCAGTGTCCTTTTTGAACTTTTTGTCGGATTGATAGGCGGGTAAAGGCATGGTAGGCATCAATGAACTCCTCAATAGTTTCATAGTCTTGGATATGGATCATCTATAATTTCTTTACAATGACATATGTGTATTTGTTGTGCCCTTCCCCAAAGGGCAGTGTCAGGAATATTCCTGACAACACCTTGTGTCAAGATAAACTTTTGGCGCAATTGGGCTCAAAGATCAAAATAAAAAAATGCAGCAGTTCCCCCTGATTGGGGAAACTGCCGCAAAACACCCAGTTGAAAAAACAGGAATTAAAAAATTGAATTTCAGAAAAGACAGGTTTTATACCCCGGCCGCATGCCGAGCCTGGCGGCTCGCCCCGCGCGCCCGCCACCAGCCTGCTTCCGCCAGCCAGCGGGGTACAGCGCACCCCCCACAGTGGGACCGCCCACCCCCACTAAATGGGCAAATCACCCAATTGGGAATCCTGAAAAGGCAATTTTACCAAACCCAAAAATGGGGGGAACTGCTGCCCAAATTTGGAAACTACCAAATTTGGGGGGGGGTTACAAGATGCCCAGCATGACAATTAGTACATCAACTACAGAAGTTGAAAGTGATTGCATGAAAGTACCTGAAGAAGCTCCCAAGTCATGCAATGCCAAGATTAACAATTCATTGCCTGCCAATCCATCCCCATATTACTTCCAAAAAAGAATTTCAGACAACACCAAGTGTTTGGGGTTCCCTGTCTAATGTTTTACACTATTCATTCCCCACAAGGATGATAGTATATAATAAAGCCAAATCACTTGATGATAGTTTGTGCTATCATTGAGTGAAATTATCCCTCAATCGTATCACATAAATCAATTCAGAATCTTTACCTACAAGAAGTTAAACAAGACACTAAGCTTTGTCTGCCCTTCCCCAGGATCAGAAAATGAATCACCTAATCTTCTCAGCTGTCTTCACAGCATGCCTAGGAATTGGGGGCCACCATATAACCACTAGCATGGGCCATTCAAAAAACCACTTGGCAAGTATTACTAAAAGAAGCCGGCACAGCTCAACTCCTCCGAGCAGTACTCCTAGCCCATGCTGGTATTGCCCCACTCCACCCAGTCCGTAGCCATATACACCTGTATATAGTACGTACTCATGTATTTTGCTGGTAATTTCAGACGCTATAACATGCATGCCAAAGTCTTTTGATTGATGATGACGGTCTATCCAATCATGACGGCGCTCACAGGCTTCCAAGTTGCCAACTTGGTCCCTTATTTTGCTATAATACTTCCCCAATTGTTGGGTCTTTGAAGGCAGGCTTCAAAACAACTTTAAATTCTAAATTTGAATCTAAGAGTTAAAGTAGATTTTTATTAGTTTGATTTAAATCAAACTTACCTTGTGTTTTTTCTCTCTCTTTGGGTTTGCTTTTGTTTTTGTTCTTGCGTGGGCGTGTGATTCATTTTTCTTTATAATTCCCATTATTAAATAGGGTTCTTTTTATTATTTGCCTTGCTTATTGTTGTAACTGTGCTGTTTTAGCAGAGTTACATGGGGAAAAAATATTTAGAAGAAAGATAATAATCTTTATTGTGAGATAGTGATTATATAGCTATTGTGAATCAATGGATAGCAGGAACATGATTGGTGATCACACGGCTGGATGGAAGAGGGGGTGGCTTGATCCTGATAATGAGTCAAGCGCCAAATCAAGGTATCCACTGTGAAGGATCATCATCTGTTCATGTTAATGGATTTGGTAATTCAAGTTGACTTCCTAGTCTGGCTTCGGGTGACTGGGTAATTGGATTGCGGTTCACAAACCCGCTTGGTTGGAACCTTGCTGGCAGGTCGAGCCTGCAGTTTTGACATTATGCAACTGCCGTTCTCCTCCCCCTGTATACGCAGATCTTTGGCTTGTTACCAGTAGCTTCCCCACCACCATGTGCTTTTCTCCTGCTTCATTACACCAGTTATTTCAGGGAAGTCCCCTGTGTTTCTCTGCAGATCTTCCCCAAGACTTGGCTTTTTGAGCTTATAAATAAAGACACCAGAAGAGTAAGCTTTTTAAGCTGAAATTCTAAGTGTTTTTCCCAATCACTATTCACAGGTTTTTTTCTACTTCAATTATATATTTTTATTTTCAAATTCTAACTTCAAAATTTACTTAGGTTATCATATTTTTTTAAGAAGCTTAGGTTTAGAATAAATAGGTTGTTAGGTCTAAATTTGCTTTCAGAGTTTAAATAGCTAGCATAATTAGAATTGAGATAGCCAGACAACAAGCATTTAGCTTGTTGTCACCATTTTTTAACATTAGGGATAATTTGACTAGTTTTATGTTGAGATATTCACATGAGGAATATCCAGACGTAGATATACAGTAGTTTTAAAAGCTATGTCAACAAGCAAAATGAACTCAGATTTAAACAAAATCATTTCAGATTTAAACAAAATTCAACTAGCAGGTTAAAATATACACTCTGTTAACAGGGATTTTTGGCGCTAATAGGTGAAATGGGTCAACACAGCAACGAAGTACTCATGCGCAAAGCAAAACCATTCAAAATGAAATCCAAAATACATGGATTCACAAACAAAATGGTGTGAGTTGGCTTTCGGTGTACATATGTTTACTATGTGAATTGGTGACAAAATACACCCACACATGGTGCGTCAAAACTCAATCCAAAAACAAAACACAATAGGAACTCAAACCACAAACAAAATCACTCACACAGTTTGTGCAATGGATTGTAATCAAGAATGATACCAAGGCATCTAAAATAAGACACAAGATCTGAAACATAAATTTTAAAAATATTGTGTTGGGTGCTTATATTTGGCATAAAATCTGGGAAAAAGGGTGGGAATTATTTTGGGTATTCAAAAATAGGTGTTGTAAACCAGAAACAACTAATTAAGAAATAAAAAATCTATAATTGGGATATTGGATGGGAAAACCTCTAATTAAATATCCATATTCAGATAAAAGCAAAAATTAAAATTAGGGAGTAACTTAATTAAAATTTATTTAGTATTTTATTAAATTTTAAAATGGAAGGAACACAACACCAGAGTACCAATGCACCTGTTGTGCGCCGCGGTTGCGGTTGCCCCCGCGGGTCAAAGAATAGACTCAGTACAACACAAGTGCCTACTCAGGAGGGAGGCAGAAGATGAGAGTTCCATAGTGACGCTGCACTGACACAGCTGGTTCAAGGAGCACAAGCTGCTAGGGTGCGGAGCATAAACCCTTGGGTCCCCAAGCTGACCCGGAAGCCCACCAAGGTCACCACTACCAAAATGGTTAGAAACAAGGAGGTAGAACTTACTTTGTATGTGTTTGACGCTGTGTACCGGCAAGAGCCGGTCCCGTCAGCCATTCTGGAGAAGGTGAAGCCTGTACTTGATACTAGCTATGAGCCATACATAAGCAATGGCAATCAGGAGGACAACAAGGAGCCCAAGTTCTTTCAAACTGATGAGGGACAACTGGTGCGCAAGAAAGTTGCAGCCTTCTACAACAAGGTGCCTATGCCCTGTGCCTTGCCCAATGCTGATGAGTCAATCCCCACCGCTAAAAAGCCCGCTCAGAAGCGCATCCCCAACATCCAATGCATCATCCTGCTTAATCTAATGCGTGAATCAGGCAATTACAAGGCAGCCGCAGCCATTGTTGCGGTGGATCCCAAGTACGCCTCAAAGACCTTCAACAAGTTCCTCAACACGGGTCAAGTCCTTGCTGCAGAGAAATCCTTGCGTGTGTCAATCATGCTCACAAAGGAGCACAAATGGGCAATCCACCAGTGGATAACCCAAGATTGCCATCTTGAACTGGCAAATATACAGGCCATGGTCAAGTCTGCTTTTGGGGTCAAGGCCTCAATTTCCTTCTATTATCATTTGGTCAAGGGAATGTGATTTTCCTGGAAAAAACTCGGGATATCCCCATACAATTGGAACAGCCCAGCCAATATTGAGATCCAGAGAAAATACGCAGAGGCGTATACTGTCCTAAAAGCCAAGGGGACAGTCAAATTTTACTACATTGACAAATCAGCATTTGCCTCGTCAATGCGCAATGAGTATGGGTATGTCCCCAGAGGCTCCAATGATGGGATGGCTCGGCGTGCTGCAGTCCGTGCCAAAGCATATTTGATGGTGGCTCTCCTTGGTCCAAAGGGGGTTGAGCTCTACCAAATGATATTGGGATCTCACAATAGCCGGACCTTCCTATCATTCCTCCGATTGGTCCAGGAGCACCTGAGGCGCACAAGCCCAGGCTTCAGTAACGTAATTGTGCTGGACAACATTGGTCTCCACAAGGTGGCAGATATTCTTGAAGAATTTCCATCAATTGACACGAGCATTGCAGTGGGCCCCCAGCAATTGGCCACGGCAAATATGCACCTTCTCTTCCTCCCTGCCTATTTGCCCTTCCTAAATCCAATTGAGGAAGTCTTTGGGTGGCTCAAGCAAGTTGTCAAGCAAGGAACCCCAACTGGGACAGAGGACCTTTTTGACTTGCTGCAGGCCGGGATCCATACCCTCCCAGCTGAGACCATGGCCAAATTCTATGGCCACGCTGATTTGTTTATCCCCGCGTGCCGCAAACCAGCCAATCAATTAAAGGCTTAGCTTGTCTGACTTTTTTATATTCTCTAATTTACTATTCAAGATTTATTAAAAACCATTTTATATTTAGATGTTTCTAAGCCCGCAATCACATTCAGAAGATCCATCAATAGATGTAAGTTATTTATTTATTTTATTGTATATTATTTTATTATGCCATCTAAGGGTATCCCAAATGCTTGATACTGGATTACGCAAACGCATTAATATCACATTTGGAAAATAAATATAATAATCAAAAAAAGTTAATGTAATGTGACTAAATCAGAAGTAGATTTTATTGAAATATATTATTATACTTTTATTAAGACCTTCTCTGGGATATATTCTGCAGATCTTGTTTGCTAAAATAAGAATTAGAAAAATTTATTATAATAAAAATATTATAAATTGCAATGGAATTATTTGGAAGAGAGAATTTATTAAGATCACCTATAGTGAGTTTGGCGGTATGTACCCACCCCACGATGGAGGTGGCGCACAACCTCCACCGCCACACTGTGGACGGTGGATACACCCTGGTTAAAATATTCTCGCCTGCTGGTAAAAGGGAGGATGGTGAGGTGGGAGTGAAGCAGCAGCTTCTCAGGCGGGGCCGCAAACCCGTAGATTCCTGCCAGGACCAGGGCGTCCTGGATAACATGGACAACTGAGTTGTAACCTGGGGGGACTTTTTTCCTGTCAAGAGCAAGTTGGGCCTCATCAATCCCCATAAGGACCCCATCCAGGTCCTCTACGCTGGCGCTCATTCTGAAGTAAAACAGGAACCCCAGGTAAACCACCAAGTGAAGCTTTTGCCCAGCAAAGGCTTCCGTAAACTCACACAGCTTATTTTATACTGCGCTTATTTTTTTCTTGTGTTTTGTTTTGCCGAAGGTAAGATCCATAGCTTCTGGGACCCCTGTCCCGTTAGCACTCCAGGCCAGCCCAAAGTCCGCCAGGAGGATTTTAGTCTTCTTCACAGCTGTTGCATCCACAACAGCCAGTTTTTCTACCGCGCGCCCAAAGTTCTCCAGCAAGTAGGACAGGGTGTGCTCCACCGGAAAGCAGAAGCAAGAAGCTGCATGGGCCTTGCCCATCTCCAGTATATTCTTGAATGGGAGCGTTGCCAGGACATCCCAAACAAGCTCAATGGAGTTTGCACAGTAAACTCCACTGAGGTTAACCGGGTCCAGGCGGACCAGTTGAGCATCCTTGTAGGCAGTAACTGCCCACTTGGATGCCCCCTCTTCATACGTTAGCCCAGCCAATGCCTCCCTGGACATTGGGAATGCACCATGAATCCTATCTTCAAGCTCCCGCAAGACAGGGGGGGACAGGAAAAGCTGCTTTGCCACGTGAGTGGCAAAATTTGAGTAGAAAGTGGGGGGACAAAAGGAACCAGGACCTGGCGGAGTTTGCCACCAACATCTTCTAAAAAAAAGGTAAGTATTTATGAATTTTTATTAAATTTATTTTCTTAGGTTACCTTCTTGGGTTTCTTCTTTGCCGGCGGCTTTGGCAGGCTTTGCCATCCTTGGCGCAAGCAGCTGAGCAGGCGTCTCAGTGTCCTCCTTGTGGGCCCTCTTGGCGGGTTTGAGATGTGCATACATCTCAGGGTCATCCGTCCAGAAAGACGGAGCAGAAAGGGCGTAGGACTTGAATTGTAAGCCATCCACAACTGTCTTCTGGATATTGAGTAGGCGCTCTATTGTCTTCTCAGGTGTGTCCGGTATTTTGGTCATGAGTGACTTGGCGGGCACCTTTTCAATTTTTTCCCCTTCAAGGACAGCAGACTTCACCTTTTCCTTGACCTTGCGGTCAATTTATTTGATTTTGGCAATTGCCAAGTCAAGGTCTTTTAGAAGTTTTTCCAATTTGCTCATTGATTTTTTACTAACCTTTTCATATGTTTTTATAGCTTTCACCCCAATAAACTATATGTTATTTTGATACAATTGCCTCTTTGTTTATTCCTTTTTGTTTTCCCATTTACTACATTATCCCATCTTTTTACCCATTTTGTATATGTTTTACATACATCTCAATATGTGTCGTTTGCTTTGTGTGGCATTGTTTCCCTAGTTACCATATTATTTTTGGTGCTTGACACAGCCCCTTGTGAAAACATTAACAACAATTTGGTGATCAGCTAAAATTGAATTAGAAAATTATAGTGTTAACTGTTTTTAGATAAAGTTGTTACTGATCCAAATTCAAAACCTTAATGATAAACTTTAAGCCAATCAGGAGCCAAGTGATAAAGTGATTGTTGTGACATAAAGGGTCATTCAATAATTTTTTGATGCATGTGTGCTAATGAATATGATTGGCTGGATGTTTTGCCATTGTACGCCATTGCTGCTGTGGCAAGTTGTTGATGGACTAGTGTTAACTCAGTGACTGATTGGGCACTAGTCCATCAGCAACTTGCCACAGCGGCAATGGCGTACAATGGCAAAACATCTAGCCAATCATATTCATTAGTGCACATACATCAAAGAATTATTGAATGACCCTTTATGTCACAACAATCACTTTATCACTTGGCTTCTGATTGGCTTAAAGTTTATCATTAAGGTTTTGAATTTGGATCAGTAACAACTTTATCTAAAAACAGTTAACACTATAATTTTCTAATTCAATTTTAGCTGATCACCAAATTGTTGTTAATGTTTTCACAAGGGGCTATGGTTTGGTGCTAAAAATAACTGTGTTCTGGATCTAGATACACACCATAGTAAATATATGATTTTATAGAAATAAGCTGAACATAAAGAATAAAACCAACTATAAACAAAGAGAACATGAACAATTGAAATTCAAAATAAAGATAATATAAATATAAAATGTTTGGTGACAGGGGGTTTATTGAGGCGGGGGGAGTGATGCCTAGGAGGCAGAATAACGCGGGAAGGAAGACATAGAGGCAGTGCTGGCCTGGGGGGTCTGGGATTGGGTGGGTTGGGCTTGCGGGTTAGGGGTGTTTGTGGTGGGGGTGGAGGCAGGAAGATTTTGTGTGATGGCTGCCATATACTGCTTGTTGTACTCCTCATCAGTCATTGGCTGGATGGGCTGGTAAGTGGCAGTGGCCTGAGGTGGAAGGCGCTTATCCTTACGTGGTTGGCTGCCCATGTTCACATGAAAAACCATTTGCACAAACAAGTCAGCCACCATTTGGCAACCAAAGAGAAAATTGTGATCAAGGACCCCAAGATAGAGGTTGTTGAAAGCCTGAGGGTGGTGCTCTTGTAGTGTGGACCTCATGTTAAAGAAGACCACATCTCCCAGATGGACGTTGGCATGGCCAGCAGGGTAGACTGAGGCCTGGTGCCCGCGTCCCTGGATGGCCTTAAGGGCAGTGGAGCTTCCCTCCATCTGGTGGCTCAAGAAAACCTGGTATTTGGAATTTGAGCCATCCCAGGAGTTGAGCAATCCACCAAGGATGTGGCTGTAAGAGTACCCATTGATGAAATCAGGGTTTGTCTGATAATAGACAAAACCCTTGGCTGACACAGCCAGAAATGCACCAATAAATGTCCCCTTCTTGACCTTCTTCCTTCCTTTTTGAGTGGCAGCTCTTCCTTGCTCACCAAAGTCATCAAAAGCTAACAATAGCTTGTAGTAGGAGATGAAAATGACATCATCTGACAGATTAGTTTAGCAACAGACCAGGGTGGATTCAATGGCGGGATCATACGGGGAATCCTCAGTGCCATCCCATTGGTTGCCGGAAAAATTGGTAAGAACCCATACAGAAGCCACCTTCCCATACATCCAGAGCTGCACCATGCGCTCAGACACCCAAATGCCATGGTGAGCAAGTTGCTTCTGGACCTGGGTCAAGGGAAGCTTGGGGTCCTGCTGGAGGAGGTCAAGCATTATTGGGTATGCCTCAGTTATCTGGGACTCTTGGGCCTTCTTGGGCTTCTTGGCTGCCCTGATCTGATTCCCCCTGTTCATCATGCTGTTGAATTCCCGCATGACAGTAGCTCGGGTAAATTGCAATTGGTCAGCAATCTGATCCCAGGACAGACCCTGCAGGTTGAGTGCCACAATTTCCTGAAGAATTTGGGCGGTAATGATTTGTTGCTTGGGGCGCTGGGCGGGGGAGCTGAAGCCTGATTGGCTGAGGGAGGGACAGGTTGGGCAATGGCAGGAAGTTGTTCCAAATTGAGGTTGCCATCCTGATTGGTTGGTTGATGGGCAGCTTGTGTGGGGGTGGGGGTGGGAGCAGGGGCAGCACTAGACGCAAAGTGACTCTCAAACAAGTCAAAGCCATATGGGTCGGGGGACAGTAACAGGTCAGCTTCCTCATTACCCGCCTCAAAGGCTTGGGTATAAACGGGTGCCTCCACGTTCTGAGCCTTGCCTCCATTGAAGCTGGCTTGACTGCTGCTGGCTTGGCTGCTGGCGCAGTTGAAGATGTTGCTATTGAAAACCATTGTAAAAAGTTTAGGATAAAATCACTAAAAGTAGAAAATTTAAAATTTAATGGTTTATTTTTATTGTAATCTTGAGTCCACATTTGGAAGGTTCTCAAAGCCATTCCATACAAATCTGGAGCCATGAAAATGAATAAAATGCCTCTGTTTCTAAATTGGATAGCTGTTGATTGACTGTTAAACTGTTATGTTTCTATTTTAGGCTGCTCATACTACACATCTTGTGTGACTTCATTTTGTTTTGTGCTTGTGGAATTTTGCTTCTAGATTGCTCAAATTTTGTTTCACTTTAGTCCTTCTGTTGGTGCCTCATATGAATCCTGATTGGATTATAATATACTCTGGAACAGCATCCATCCATTTCACTTGTTGCGTCAGTTCATTTTATTTGTGGTTTGAACTACACTGCTTGATGTTTGATATAATTTTGTATAATGGGCTAATGAAATTTTTTTTGTTTGAAAGTTCATTTATTAACTGAAATTTTATAAATTTATTGAATCCTGAATCTTGCGCAACTTGGATTTTGTTCAAATCTGAAATCATTTTGTTTAAATCTGAGGTATTTTTGGTTGCTGCCATAGCTTTTAAAACTACTGTATTACATGAAAGGAGGCCACCTTATCAAGATGCACCCAATAATCTTAAGTAAAATTCAGTTTCAACAAACTACTCTAGTAGTTTGATTTTTTATCCCTAATAAATATCTTGCTTCATGATTCACTTATTTTGATATTTTTCAATCAGATTTTTAATAATCAGACTGCTAGATTCTGCTTTCTCACCTCTGCAATTTCCTGGTAATCTTCCTCCTCCTGATAAAATGATTCCTGAAATATGCAAAATTGAGTGCACCCCCATCTATGCAGCTGATTCTCTGGTCCTGAGCCAAATTAAAGACTTTTTATTGTACCTGTACATGATTATCTGCTGAAAATTTCCATATTCTCTCTTCAAAGGTTACCATTTCAGAGTAAATACACACTGTCTTCTCCTTATTAGTAATTTAATCCTAATTTGGGTATATATTTCCCATTTTATTGACTACAACATGTTCTCACTCTACTTCATCCTAACAAAATGTTCTGATTGCATTAACTAACAGATTTTTATTTTGTGATGTCAACAAGGAGGGAATTTCAATTTCCCCAGCTATATACTTCTGTAAAGTTGGCTTTTAGTTTGGCAATTCATCCTGTTTGGATGACTGATAATATGTCACCGTTTTCCTGGCAATTGCATCATCTGGTTGGTTGCTCAGGTGTGGCAACACACTATTAATAGGTCCTGGCGCTTAGGCTAAACCTTGTGGTCCTCTAGAGAGATTTTATGAGCCAAAATCCCCAGCTTCTGAAATTTTTGTTCAATTGGAAACATTTTCAGAGGTAAACACTGCTTCTTTGGATGCTTCCAGGTGCAGGCATCCCAGGGCATCAAGTTTGACTTTTGGAGAATCAAGGCATGAATTAGTGAAACCTTATTCTCTAACCCAACTGCAAAATGACTCAATTCAAATTTAAATTCCTTTAACCTGATGCTATTTAGTTCCTTATAAGGTCCATTCTGGGCCCTGACACCATCCAACACTCCTGTCTTGGAATTGCAAAAATTCTCTCCCAGTCAATTGGATTCACTCCTTCTTTTATATGACCTCCCAAAACTCAGCTCTTCTCCTTAAAATTAGCAAGGGGAACATCTGGTCCCTTGCTTGCTCATTTTCTTATTTAATCAAGTTTAAAACTTTGAGAGTCTCTCTCTTGAAGTTACTGCTTTATTAAAATTCCTAAACACTCAGTTTTGAATATTCCCCCTTTTAAAATTAGCCCCTTGTTTCCCCTGGTCCTTTTCAAAAATCCTAGAAGTCTTTTAATTGCTTTAATGTTGGCTTATCATTCAAAACTTTAAAATCAATTTCAAACCTAAAGTTGAATTTTAACATTAGTGGAATAGCTCACCTTACTTTTACGCAGACTACTGCCACTTTGGTATAAATTTTGTAATTAAAAATCAGTAAAGAAATAGTTCAGACTTTTAATCTAGCTTCTTTCTTTTTATTTTCAATTTTTGAATTCAAATATTAAACCAATTAGTAGTAAAATTCTATTTTAATATTTACGCTTGCTGTTTTTGCTTTAAATCCAAGTTCAAACCTGCTCTTGGTTGAAGTTAAGGCTGTTTTTTTATCCCAGTTGCCTTTGCAGTCCCTCTTAAAGGTTGAGGTCTAGAAAATTATTCCAAGACACACTCACTTTCAGTTGTACCTCCTGCAGTTTGCCACTGTTCCAGACATCTTTTCAGTTGAAATTTCTTGGCAAATTGCTATTATGCTGGTCCCCTTTGTCAAATTTTTGGTCATAACTATCTTTCTAGACATGTTGCTCCTGCAGCTCAATGCCCCGTTTCTTTGGAGTGACCCATCCTCCTTGGGCCTTGCAGCAGTTGCCGATCCTTTTTTTGGTGGAATGAGCAAGAGACTTTCCTTTGCATATAAAGGGCTTTCTCCTTCTGGAAACTAGCTTGTTGCAGGCCTTGACCTTGAAAAGCTTCCTCTCTGAAATCCCCCTGTTTCAGTGTTTCCTTCCTGTGATAGTGCAGATTTGTTCTCACCTTCCCAGCTCCTAAGCTCCCTCAGAAGGACTTCCCCCAAAGTTGTGCTCCCTGTTTGTTGTTAGGATTGGTCTTGATATTGCTGAACTCTTACTTTCTTTCAGGAAGACAGGCATAGGTGGAGGCATTAGGTGACTCAGGGCAGGGTACCACTGGGCCAGTGAGTCACAAATGATAAAATCTTGCTAACTATGCTTGTGGAAAAACCCCAACTACAGGATTTAAACCCCGTAATCTTTTGGGCTGCCAGCCTGCAGGACCAGCTGCCCGGCTGCCCACGTTTTCCTAGGCTCAAACTAGAGAAGAATTTTACTTTAGGGAAACTCCTGAGACCTACTGACCTAGAGTTACCTGTACCAACACCTCACCTTCAAAAAGATCCTGTTAACCCTTCAAATGAGAGTGCAGGCTAGGTCATTAATCTCAAGATAACTGGGACCACTGTGGCTTGGGAATTGGAGAAACTTCCTGTAGAATGCAGGCTGCCCAAGGATGACAAATCCTGCAACTTATAAAAGGGAATTTGAGTCTTCTTGTTTTGACCCAGCCAATAAAATATCTCTCATGCAAGATGCCACAAAGGACTGCCTAACCCTGATATACAGTATCACCAGGTCTAAGGGGAATTGCAAAATTTTGATATAGTAACTGGGCATACTTATACCCTGGGCCGCCAGGAAACTACCCATTGCCATTCTTTCAATAAAGTGACATGAACCTTTGGTTCAACAAAATCATACCATATTTGATTTTAGTCTATTTCATTTGCAGTTTAACCTCTACAGCCTTTTCCCCCACACCCATCAACCCCAGGAAACTGCAGACTGTCTGCCTGAGCTATATCAACCACCCAGAGCACCCTTTGGCCTGGTACATTTTATGGAATATCCCCCCAACCCAGCATATTCAGAGTTCACTCTAGAGGAAATCCCAATCTACAGCACTGAATTCAGAGCCCAAGAGACAGAGATAATTGGCTGAGAAGGATCCTGGATAACTGTGCCCCCTCCGCTATTCTAAGATAAATATAACTACCTACCAGCCTACACTGTTCCAATGACCCCGCCTCTAACCCCGCAGCCCAACTTCCTGCAAGAATCCGTGGCAGCCAATGGGTCCACTTCAATACAACTATTTGGAATAATGTATATCACTCTAACTGGACTTGTGGATTACATGGTCCCTTCCAACAGGCCCTGGGCCATCATAGGCAATTTCTTGTCATATATTGTAAAGTTAGATCCTATCCTTTGGTGGGCCCTTCCCTCCAGGCCTGCAGGCTGTCTGCCTGCAAGTCTTCAAGAACCCCCTTCAGGATTGATTCATGACACAGTGGGTGATGCCCATCATAGGATGGGTGCTAATTTGATATTATAGGATACAGGTCACACAAGCAAAGACCAGGGCCCTGAGTTGGGCACCATAGTGTCTACTGCCCCCATCAGAGTAATGTAGAGTACTCCAATCAGTTGGGTGGAAGTGGTCTCAGCGGCAGGTGAGGGTTCCATTGGGCAGTTGGGTTGCAGGGTTAAGGGCAGGGTCATGGGGAAAAAGTATGCAGGCAGATAATTGTACTTATCTTTGAAAAAATTTGGTGGCCTCTTTTACCACTTTCCTTCACATCCTATGTATTTGGTCTCTCTATTTCTTACCAAGGGATCAGCAATGAGGATGGTCTCCAAGTCAAACTCTAAGTAGGTGGAGTTGAGCGGGTATTGGTAAAATACACAGGTCCAAAGGGGGCTCCAGGGTGACAGTATAGTGCCTGAGGGGGGTCAGCAGATTGGTCTCTGAAGGGGGCAATTTCCTGATGGTCTACTTGGCCAGATTTAAGATAGAAGATCACTAAGACTAGATAAGGTAGGATTTGTTCAAACCAAAGGTTCATAAAACTTTATTATTGAAAATTATGATGGGGTCATCCCCATACCGCCGGGGTTCTTATACCAGGTGATTTTGCCTCTTTGCTTTTTGCGGACTTCAGGCCCGTGGGCAGTTCACTGGCAGGATATGGACCTTGGCTTCTGGTTTCACGGGCAGCAGATCCTAGTTGTGCTTGCTCTGATGAACAGAAGTGGTGATGCTTTATTCTGTCTCTAGTGTTCACCACATCACCTGAGCCGTCAAATTGTATTACCCATTCTGGGCTGGAGATTAACAGTACCTGGTGATCATTGGAGGGAATAGCAGGAGGCTTTGTTGTTCTTCCTTTAGGCAAGCTACAACTTCTGCGTAGGTCTGGGTCTTTGGTGGAACAAGGTTAACAGCAATTGGTGACCATTTGGAGAATCATCCTGGCGGGTCTTGGAGTAATTTGACAACTTGGGTCTGCAACTCAGCAAGTTGGCGGGTCCCTGTCCATCCTGGGGGACTCAATTTGCCTTTAGAGGGTTAGGGTTTGATTCTGGGATTTTTAATGTTGATATCAACCTTCCAGTCTCAACACTTGACAGGCTGGCAGTTTCCTGTTCCTCCTAGTTGGGGCAAGGCATCTCTGGTGGACCAGGGTTTGGCCCAACTGGCAGTCTGGTGGGCTCCTGTCTACCCTGGTCAACATAAGGCTTTTCCTGAGGCCCAGGGTTTTATTCCCAGGTTTTCAATACAAGTATTAAAATTTCATTCATGACACTTCCTTCAGGTCAGCTCACCATATTCTCTATGGTTGTGTCACAAGTGACAGTTTCCTACTATCAATTGGTAAGTTATAATTCCACTCCCAGGATTTAGACCTTGGATCCCTGCAGGCCACCAGCCCGCGTTTTTTTGGACTCAAACCAGAAGTAGATTTGACTTTGGAGAAACCTCCAAGACCTGCCAGTGTAGTGCCTTCTATGCTCAAACCCTGCCTCTTAGGGAATTTCCTTAGCCCAGCCAATGAGATCAATGACCTGAATGATGTCCCTGCAACCTTACAGGCTGCCACCAATGAAACACCACCTGCATTACCCCAAGGCCAAGGCCTGCAAAGAGATGAAAAATTCATTGTGTAAAAAGGGGATTTGAGTTTCCCTTCCCCAACCCAGCCAATAAAGACTCAAGAATTTTGGGCACCCTTGGAAATGTGCAAACCCTGGTAAACACTTCTCCTTGGATCTCTGAAACCGCAAAAACTTTCCCAAGTTTGATGAGCATACTTATACCCTGAGGATGTCAGGTAGATGCTCATTGTCATCCTTACAATAAAGTGTTATGACCCTTTGGTTCACACAGGCCATACCTTACCTAATTTTAGCACTTTATAATATACAGTTTGATCTCTCTGGTTCTTCTCCTCAGCCAAACATTCCCAAGAAACTGCAGACCAACCACCCAAGCTATACCAGCCCTCTGGAGCCCCATACAGCCCCGACTATTTCATAGAGTAACCTCCAAACCCAGACTTCACAGAGTTTACCCTTGAAGAGATACTCATCTATAGTCAAGAAGCCTGAACCAGAAAAACAGAGCTAATTGGTTGTGAAGGAACTTGGATCACCAAACAGCCCTTGCTATTTTGCAACAAGTATAACTACCTGCTTGTGTATTTAGTACCCATGACTCCCCCCTGACCCTGTGGCCCAACTGCCCACAAGAACCAGAAGCCACCAGCAAATCTGCTTCTACTCAGATATTTAGCGTCCTGTATATCACTCTTACTGGCCTAATTGGTTCTATGGTGCCCTCTAGCTGTAAATTCACTGCCCCATTTGTCTTTGGATCACACTATTTTTCCTCACCATGCTAATAAGAGCTCCAAAATGCCAGTCAAGTCACTCACTTCTTTAGGGGATTTAGAACACACTGCAGACAAAAAAAATTATTAGCCTATACTGCAGATCATCCAGCCTTTTTTGCTCCCCCTGGGAAGAAACACTGGTTAATTTGGATTATTTATTGGCATGGTGCCAACCGCTTTTGAAAACAATTAGAGATAGCCAATCAAGTGATTCCACATTGACGTCCACAAAGTCAAATGATTCACAACTGCTTAAAGCCAACTCCAGCTAATCAGACGATACCTCATAAATTAGATTGAAACCTTCCTGCCTCCTGACTTGGTTTCAGCAAAATTTCCTCTGGACAATTGAATCTAGGCCAAGTGGTCATTGGACCCACCTATTTGCAACACTCCCCTTTTTACTCAGCAAGGCAACTTTCAGTCCCCTACTTGTTGATTCTTCTACCACATTAAAGTTTGGATCTGTTTGCTATAATTTCTAATTTATTCAGTATGAACTCTTTTTTTGAGTTTCCTAGTAAAATTCAACGTGTTAGTTATCTTCTTAACAATTATTACCTTTCTTTGGCCTTGCTTGAACCTGTCAGTCTTCTTGAAACTCTTAGGAGAAGTATTAGCATATAATGGTTATTTTAAACCTTTAAGCTTTTGAAAATTCAATTCAAAACCAAAATTCAAGTTAATAAGTTATATTAAATCTTACTTTTATGCTTTAATTTCCTTGTTTTTACTTGTTTCCAAACCTGTTCTCAATCAATTTGACGTTAAAGTTGACCACAACCGCTCCCAAGCCTCCTGTCTTGCCCCTGCTTGTGTTTGCTTCTGGAAACTCTAGCCAGGTTAATTTTTGTATCAAAAGGCCCTAAAAACACCACTTTTTAACTCCAAATTTTCTGGACCTTGAAAAAATGATGATCCTTGTTCTTAAATTTGTAGTGTTTTCCCTGAACCTGTTTTTGCTGCTCCTTTGATCAACCTCCCCAGTCCTTTGGGGGCAACTTTCCTCTTCTGTGCGCCTTGTGGGCTACAACCCCTCCAGCCTGTTGCACCTTCCAGCTACCCTCCTTATCTCAGGGGAGGTGTTGGTCAAGAGTCTGACCTGTGATGACCTATAATTGTACCCCTCTGATTCCATCTTGCTTGCTTCTGCTGCCAAGGAGGCACCTCCTTCTTCTACTCTCCAACTGGGGAGTGATAACCCTGCAACTCTTCAGGCACCTTAGGTCCCAACTCTCATTCCCTCACATGTCCCTTGGTTGCTCACCGGGCTTTTGTTGATGGGACTGAAATCCTACTTCCTTCAACTGTCCCTGGTTTCTTTCCTCTGGTCCCCTCTTAGAGCGGCTGTCCCAGTGATTCAGTGGACAGCATCCTGGTGGTTTGTCTCACCAGGATGGGAGCCAAATTTAGTTAGTTTGGCCCCCCTCTCTCACACTAGTGGGTCTTTGTCAATTCCCAGAAAACCTCTCTCATATATTGTAAAGTTAGTCCCTATCCTGTGGTGGGCTCTTCCCTCTAGACCCATGGGCTGTCTGCCTGCAAGTTCTTCAGAGCCTGTTGCTGGATGAATTCCTGACAGGTTGTCAGGAATGACATTTTCTTCTTACCCAAAACCCAAGGCATGGGACCAGTTTTAAACCCTGAGCCTACCTTTTTGCGGCCCGCCAGTTTAGAAGACCAGGAGCTTGGCTGCCTGAAGCCTATTAATAGTATACCTGTCAGTAAAGTTGATGCTAACCTGCTGGGATCTGAATCCTCACAAACACCACAGATTTTTGCAAGAAAAATTCCAGTGACTGATAATAGAAATTTCCCTGAAGTGACGGTGTATAATACTGGCAGTTTGGGTGGCAAAAATCATCAATCTTGCCAATGAGGAACCCCTAAACCTGCCCCTGTCCTAAATAATACTTGCCCTGCAAACCCGCCCTACACTATAAAAACTAATTGTAACCTGCCTGCTCTAGACGCCAGAAGTTTCCCCTGAGATACCAACAAATGACACTGGCAGGCTTCTTGGCAAAATAAGCAGGTCTACCAATGAGAATTGCCCCAAATACGCCCAAAGTCTAGGAAATGGTGTCAAGAATCCTGATTTTCATGCTTCATTGATTTTTCTTTTAGTGGAGTCACTTTTGAGTGCAAAATCCTTCAGCTCCCTTTCTCAACTCAAAATAGATTTCATTCTAAATTGGGTGAAGAACTCATTTACACTTTAACTGATGCATGAGTGATCATTGACCCACTTATGAGCGGCCAATGATCTACTTTTCCTCTACTGTTTTGTGGTAAACATTTTCCATATAATAATGATTTAGATTCATCCAATAAATTTGAGCTCTTTTTACACTCTTTCTTTGTGTTTATCTTTATACTTTGTACTTTGTTGCCTTCTCCCTAGTCCCATCTATAAGAGATTTCTGATAATTTTTATTCCCAGGGCCTTAAGGTAAATTCCTTATTTATCCCTGAAGTCTAACCCTTGGCTTAGTACAAACCCAATCCTGCTGTTAGGATTTCCCGTTGTGTCCCTTGGCCGCGCCCAAGTACACAACAAATAGTGCTGGTCCTGAATACCTATCCAACATCAATTATCAAGTTATCAGACAGAAGGGCTCAAAGTATTATTCTTCATAGATAGCAATGGCAAACTCCTGTTCCTGATACCATCCTTCTCCCTTTATAATCCTGATGCCAAACCACCCAAGCCCAAGAAACCCGTCCAGGCAATGAGGCCTAGTAGAGCAGTATAAGTACCTGACAGGATAAGACTAAACCCCATCATCATTTTTAAATAAAGGGTATAAGATATTGATTCTCCCAAATATTGCCATATTTTATCTTAGTCATCTGCCAATTTGGTTCTAAATTCTCTGACCCTTCTTTTTCACTGCCAACAACTTATTGCCCACCAGGTGCTTGCTTTGGTCCTGTCCACTTTACGGAGTACCCCTTGAAGCCTAAATACAGAAACTACTCCTCTGACAAGATATTAGCACGGGATCTCTTGGCCTAATCTAAAGTGTTAACCAGATACAGCAGGAAGGAACCTTGGCACGTTACCAAGCCCTGACTGTTCAGAGATAAATAAAATTTCCTCCCTGCCTATCAAATAAGATATGGAGCCACCCATCACCCCCAAACCAATGCCTGAATCTGCCGCTAAGCTTCCCTTGGATTATACCAACAAGCTATTTGGGATAGTACATATTACCCTCACTGGGGTGATTGACACTATCATCCCAACCACTGGCCTGTGGTCCTGGCTGGGAAAATCTATGTCTTACCTCATTAAGCTAGCACCAATCTTCTGGTGGGCTCTGTCCACCCCGCCCGTAACCCACCAGTTTCCTGACACCAGCAAGCCGGCAGACCAGGGTTGGTTCCCTGAAAATGGTCCTCTTTTTGAGCAGCTATTCCAGTTGCCCACTAGATAGCATTCTGGTTGTTAGAGTAAAGTGGTAAGCTGCTTGATTCAAGGAGATATAATGAGGATACAATAAACAAATTGTGAGTTACTTGAGAAGCAGGAGGCTAAATAGCCCCATGTGAGCTAACATTCTGGGGAAACTTTCTTTTAATTGAGGGTAAATAAGCTATCTAGAAACAAGTTTCTAGAGTGGGATGGGGAAAGTCTTAAGATGATTCAGGATGGGAGTGGGGGTTGCAGCATCTGATAGGTTGGCAAGAATATTTTCAGCAGTTGGAAGGCCTGTATTGGAATTAGAGTTCATGACATCATAATTCAAAAAAATCCAGTGACCAGCAGGTTGAGCGCTGCCATCCCCAAATAGTGTATAATACGTGATTTTCTTGTTGTAGTTATTTGGGGGAAAATAAGGCAAATCCAGATTTTCCAGAGCTATTTGAGCAACCCTGGCTTTGACCCATTTTTTGTCAATGACAGTGTTTAAGTCATCTATTTCTCTCAAGGGTTTGGCGGCGGTTCTTTGCTGATTTCTGGTTTTGCGGGGGCACACTTTTCCTTTCATTTGGTTTTCTACCGTAACACTGGTGGTTTTTCCCAGGATGGGAGCTAAACTTAGTTAGTTTAGCCCCCTCTCTCACATGTGCAGTCTGTGGGCAGCTGGCTGACAGGTGGTTGTCAGTTAGCGGCTGATAAGAGAGTGGTTGGTGCTTGGGCTGGCGGGGTGTGGGGGATTTTTGGCATATTTTATGGTCATTTATTTTTTCTTTTAAATTGAATTTTCTCCATCCTGGTTGTACTAGTATTATTATCATGTTTTCTGCAAATATACAATTAGGGGTTTCTTTTTTTACTCAATGCTGTGGTGTTGTGTTAGAAACAGTTTTATCATTAATGTCAGAAACATGCCTGAAACTTTGGGCCTGACTCCCAACTTGGCTATCTATGTGGCCTTCTACTGTATGCTGCTGCACCTTGCTGGCAGTATTGGACGATGCAACCCCTTTTTAAGGGCCTTTTGTTGGATTATAACCTTCTATTCAATTGTTGCCTCCTTGACTGGCTTTCAACTGTTGAACTTATCCTACTACATAACCAAAGTTCTATCCTCAATACTTGTGTATTACAATAGTAAATATGGACTGGTCTATCTCACTGTGTTAGGACTTGGCAAACAGGTAATCCCTCACATGAAAACTTTTTGACCTTGAGCCACTGAAATCAGCTATGTCATGAGACTTGCTCCCATCAGGAATATAGCTTTCCTACCCGCCTTCCTTCCCTGCACCTGAAGGACACTACTGCAAATCTACAGGCCATGGTATATTTAAATAAAGCTTTTCAATTCAGAATCCTAAAATTTAGTTTAGAGATTACCTATTTAAGTGTTAGAGGTCTGAATTAGTTACTCTATTGGCTTGGTTAAAAGCCAACAATAAATCAAGCAGGCCTCTTTTACATATCCTGGTTGGCTAAATTGGATGGTACAGCCCTACAGCTTAGACAATCAGCAGCCAAGTTCTTATGATGGGGCTTGGGATACTGATATAGTAATAATTGAGAACCTGAGATAATTTATTTAACATCTTGGTTTAAACTTGCTAATTGATGGATGGAAAGGCCCTCCAACTCACATATAGGAGGGAAAGCTTAAATCCAAAACTCTGGAAGCATGGAACCTAGCTTATTGTAACAAACTGAAGTAGCTTTCATCTACTTTATTTATGAATATATATCTATAGGTGAGAGAAAAGATCTTTTGGCCAGATGCTGATGTGGAGAAGGTGAATTGTGCCACCCTCTAATCAAACAGCAAAGCGGAGTGATTTCATCTGTTCTTATGTGTAAGCCCACAAAAGGCAGCCTTATAGGCTTCTAGGTGGTCACCAAGCCCAACCCCCTCTTATGGGGATCGGGCAGACATTAAGGATACATGATAACTAACTTTATATCACTTGTAAAAACTATCGATAGGGACATTATGGTACCCAAATTAAATATTCAGTCACATGGCACTAAAGCTCTATTATTATGCATATTCAATAAGACCCAAAGTTTATCTGTTGATTGAAATATGTTTATTCTTGATTGCAGGATATGATAACTTGTAGACAATTCATAGGCCCATTATAAGAGATAGCTAAATGAAGACAACCCAAAAATGGAGGGTAAAAACTGAAGCCATACTTTTGGGTAATGAAAGTAAATACTAGCATACATGTTTACTTAAGGATATTATCTGTCGATAGCCAAGACTAGTCTGACTGTTGGGTATCAGAAGGTCGAATATAAATACGTTAAAGAACAGAGTAGCGACCAGTAAGGGCACCTCCTGCAGTGCCTCGGTTTTCGGCTTCGAACGCCAACAATGTGGCCTCTTTGAGAAGGGATTTGATTTCACGAACTGCGAGATCAACAGCAATCTGGTTGTCAGCCTCGATGAAGAGATGAAGTTTGCGGCGTGAAGAACCAAATGGCAATGGTTCGTGAGAAGCGATATATTCACCACGAGTAGTGACAGCAGCCCCGGTATGCTCGGTAATCTGGTTGATCTGTTCTTTGTTGGTGACACGCCAACGCGCTTTCTGAGGGAAATCATTGATTTCGATTTCGGTGGAATAAACAGGCGGCGGTGGGTTGAGGTGGTCCAGTAAGTCGTTAAGGAGTTGTGGATCGCCACGGAACTTGGCATTGAGCTCGGCTATTGTATCCAAGTTGCGACCATTATTAGCAGAGGCTTTGATCTTAGCAGCGGCTAGCTGAGCAGCTCGGATAGCAGCAGCTGTAACATTAGCTTAGATGTGTAGTGGAAAATACCTGCTTGACTGGCGGGAATGGCGCCTGCTTTCTGGGCCAGCGCACCAATGGCAAGGGACTCGGTAGTTGTAGTTTGAGTGGTGGCGCCAGGAAGATCATCGTCGCTAGAAGATTCGCTGTCGTCGTCGTTATTGCCGTAGGTCTGGCGTTAGCAAAAGTCAAGGTGTAGTTTACCTTCTTTTGAACAAGCTTGACCATGTCTCTCTGCTTATCAAGGATTTCAAGGCCCTTTCCTCCAAAGCCAGAGCCAGCTTGCTGAGCGCTTCCTGCTTTGACCTTGAGACTGAATTCTATTACGTTAGTGAAGGCTATATAATTACTTACCATCAGATAACCGTTGGAGCTCAGGCGATATATCAGCATCGCTAGCCTTGAGGGCTTTGACAATATCGTTGGCGTAGCGAGCCTGGGCTGGGGTGACAAAGGTATAGGCGATGCCTTTGTTGCCTGCGCGCCCTGTCCGGCCTACACGATGGACGTAATCCTCCATGTGATTTGGACACTCATAGTTGACGACCAAAGAAAGATTTTTAACATCCAAGCCACGTGCAGCGATACTGGTGGCTATCAGGATGTAGCATACACCCGCCTTGAAATCAGCAATTGACGCATCGCGATCAACTTGGTCTTTTCCGCCGTGTAACGACATGCAGACATAACCCTTATGCATCAGATCACGCAGCAAGTTGTCTGCTGCCTCGTGAGTGTCCACAAAAACCAATGTTCGTTTTTCCTCATCGGCCTCGGTCTGATAGAAATTGCCGAGGATTTCAAGCAACCGCATAAACTTTGACTTCTCTTCACGTACTTCAACAATCTGAGTGACGTCATTGCAAACTACACTGCGCCCGCCAACTGTGATTTCCAAAGGCTTCTTAAGGATCTTGCGAGCCAACGCCTCCATCTACAAAGTTAGACATACAACCAATGAAATGTACCTGTCGAGGAAAAGTGGCGGAAAACAGAACAGTTTGACGGTTCGGTCTAACATTGTTGATGATCTTCATTACTTGAGGCTCAAATCCCATGTCAAACATCCTATCCGCTTCGTCAAGTACAAGCATTGTGACGCGGGCCAGGCTAAGAAGTCTTCCGGAGTTGGCACAAAGCAAATCAATCATACGGCCTGGCGTGCAGACAACAATTTCGGCCCCTCTTTTGATATCATTGATCTGTGATTGCATGCCGGCTCCTCCATACAGACATACAGCCTAGAAGGTTAAAAATGCATTCAAGCACATCCATACCCTAAGGCCAAGTGGTTTGAGAAAGAATTTGCAGTCTTTATGGATTTGAGTAGCCAACTCACGAGTAGGTGTTAAGATAACTGCAATAGGACCTTCACCATTTTCAAGTGGCCTTTGATCTCTTATATGGCGAAACATAGGAAGAAGGAATGCAAGTGTCTTTCCACTTCCCGTTTTTGCTACTCCAATAACGTCTCGCCCACTCATAATAGCAGGAATGGCTTGTGCTTGGATGGGAGTAGGCGAGACAAACCCACGCTTACGGATCACCTCAAGGCTAATAGGTTAGACCCAGAATAATTAAAACATACCATCCTGCTGGGAATCCACAATGAGTCCATCGTTTAACAGGCTTTGGGCAATCAACTCCCTAAAGAGTTAAACAAAGAAAAACACTTTAAAGCTACCCTGATCTTGATGCCATCAAGTTCGGCGCGAAATAATTCAACTTCCTCCTCCGTCATGTTTTGCGTTTCAGAAGGCTCAATGTAAAAGTTCTTACGAAACGGTTCATACTTTGCAGTGCCGTGATCAATAACGGGGATATCCTTCTTCTTGCTTTTCTTGTATGCAAGCCTGTACAGAGCCTTAAATAAAGAAACATGTATCTCTTACGCTAGAATATCCTCAGGCTCGCTTTCTTCACTTTCCTCCTCTTCAGCATCAATGTTTATCCTGGAAGAGGTTTTTCCATCCCACTTTTTAGCTTGGAGCTTTTCATAGTCCATTTTAAGGATTTTTTTCGGATTCAGCTTTTATGTCTTGCATCGTAAGCATCCAAGGGATCTTCTTCGGATTCAGAGAGATCTTTTTCAATTGTGGGGGATTTGAACCTTGGCCTAGGACATTCTACTTCTTCTGGTTTTTCAGATTCTACTTCAGCTGAAATTACTGGTTTGGCTTCCACGGCTAAAAATATTAGATAAAAATTTAAGAACACAATACTTTCCCCCTCTGGAGCAGCAGCGGCTTCGTCATCATCCTCATCATCTTCAAGCGACCAAACTTTAGAAGTGACATTATTCATTCTGAGGCTCTGCAGCACTGTTTTCCAGCTCTCGCAACCGAGCTTCCTCCTTTTCCTTTCTCCATTTTTCGACTCTTTCCCGACGCTGTCTAATTCTTTCTTCTTGAGCTTCAAGAAGGGATTTTGTTGTGGTGGACAAACCTACTGTTTCTGGGGGCTAAAAGGGTTAAGAAAAGAAGTTATTGATACTTACGGGATCATCAAATTCTTCGGCAAAATAAAGTTCTCGTTGATCAGCTCTCATTTGACTGTTGGAAGAGGAAGACAAATTAGATTCAGAATGAACCTTTGGAGTACCCGAAACCCTGGAGGAATCCTCGCCACGGTGGTCCGAATGGCGCCTATTAGATCTTTCACTTTTATCAGCATATTTATCCCCTCGTTCACTTCTTTCATATTTTTCGTGGCGGTCTTTTCTAGAAGCTTCTCTAGAACTTTCACGAGAACTTCTTCTATGGCGGCTTCTTGTGCTTTCGCGTTCCCTTTCTGAGGTCCTGTGACGCTCTCTTCGGGGACTTCGACTTCTACTCCGCCTTGAGTGTTTATCATCTCTAGATTTGTCTCCACTTCGACTTGAACTTTTTTCTGAGTGCCTAGATCTTTCACTTTTTTCTCGCCTATCCCGGCTATCCCGACTATCGTCTCTATCTCTTCGAGACGATTTTGAAGAAGGGTGCTTGCGTCTTTTAGACGGCGATCTGGATGGCGTCCTAGATCTATCTCTTGGCATGATAACTCTGAGGTATTTAATAAACCAAGTTAAAGAATAAAGGCTAACTTATAGGTTTTAGACTTAAAGTTGATTTGGGTTTTAAATTAATCTTGGTCTTACTTCCAAACCACTCTTGTAAGATTTTGTTTAATTCGATTTACTTGAATCTGACATTCCTTTGCTTGCTAAGCCTTGCTTTTGGAGTTGGAAATATCAGCCAATGGTTAAGACTCAGACCACTTCAACAAACAGGTTCACTTGATGAAATCGAGTCCAGTAGGTCGAGCTCAGCCTAATTGAATGGGAGAAATCGAAACATCAAATCAAAAACTAAGCTATTTGTCCACCAATGACATACAATAAATGAAATCAAAACTATAAAAATACACCTCAAGGTTTTAATAAACCCATTTTCTAATTTCTCTCCATAGATCTGTTTTCACATCTGTGAGGATAAATGAAATCAACTCAGTATAAAATAAAATAGGCTCAGCTCAAAACAATTTCCAAGCGTTGGTATAAAATACAAACTCAGCTAATAGGGATTTAAGGTATTAATGGGTAAAATAGCTGAACCTTATAACAGATCCATTGAAACCACAAATAAATCCTTTGCAGTGGTCTAAAAGATCCCATAAAATACAAACAAGAATCTTCCCAGTCTTCTTTTGATTTGACTAGTTTTAATTTTAGAGCTGCTGAGATGGATATACCAAAATTGGTTTGGAGTGAGAAAAAGCCATATACCAGAAATTCTGAGTTCTATAGATTGGCTGAACCATAACTCTCATGGGACAGTAGGCTACCAACGCCTAGGTGGCACCCCACCACCAACCTTGATAGAGTTGCTGATGTGATTTTAATGATAGACAAAGGTAATTAGAATGTAGCCATTGCTCCAAAGTCTGGTCTATATTGCAAACATAAATATCTGACTGGCTGATAACAAGCTAATACAGATCAAGGATTTGGGAACACAACAGAATATTCCTATGGGATGCGCCACTGCCAAACCTTCCTGCGTCCGGAAAAGATTCCAGGAAAATATCCTATTATGGAAAGATAAATATCTACCATGCAGAATACAAGATGCCATTCAGATGAGTAACTGATTACTCAAAGTTGCATGAATAGTGGAGGAGATGCTGCTGGGACCCTGATATGAATATATGATGCAAAAGACCCACCAATTAATTATAATCACATGCCAGCACAGCATGGATGTCTAACTCTGGGAGCTGGAATTGGCAGTCTGAAAAACAGTGGACTGATCAATAAGAGTTAGAAGCGTCAGATGGTAATCTTGAAAAAGGGCTTAAACACCATATATAAGGTGCTCTTTTAATGAGAGATTGAGCATAATTTCCAGGGAACCAATCTTGGGCAGCTGGCTCATCATTTTCTGATATTGGGCAGGCTGCAGGCCGGGTGGAAAAAGCCCACTGTAGGATTGGTGCTAACTTTAAGAGGTACAACATAGATCCCACAATCCAGGACCAGGGGCCAGAAGTCAGGATTATAGTGTCAATCACCCCTGAGAGGGTGATGTAAACTATTCTAAACAGCTTATTGAAGTTGTCTAAGGGGAGTTCAGAGGCAGACACGGGCATCAGTTTGATGGTGAGAGGTGGCTCCATTTCTAGTTGATAGGCAGTGAGAAAGTTGTATTTTACTTTAAACAGGCGGGACTCAGTGGTAAATCAAGGTCTCTTCATATTATACAAAGTCAACTCTTATTTATAGGCCAAGGGATTTCACGCAAGTATTCTTAGTGGTGTACTCTTAACAGTCAGACTTCAAAGGGTACTCTATAAAGTGGATAGGACCAAAGGGAGCACCTGTAGGACAAAAACTAGAAGGCGGTGTGCCAGGAATTATATCTCTGACTACAAAAATATGATCAACACTTGTAATTTTAAAAACAACCAGAGGAAAAAACAATTAAACTTAAGGCTTCAAACCTTGGGAGGATATTAATGTCAAAACTGCAGATTTGGCCCGCCAGCAAGGTTCCAACCAAGCGGGTTTGTGACCCGCAATCTGATTACCCAGTCACTTGAAGCCAGACTAGAAAGTCAGCTCAAATTACCAAATCCAACAACATGAACAGATGATGATCCTTCATGGTGGATACCTTGTTTTGGTGCTTGAATCATTACCAGGATCAAGCCACCCCCCTTCATCATCCAGCCGTGTGATCACCAATCATGTTTCTGTTATCCTTTATTCAAATGAACTATATAATCACTATCTCACAATAAAGATTATTATCCATCTTCTAAATATTTCCCCCGTGTAACTCTGCTGATACAGCACAGTTACGACATTGGTAGCACAGGTAGGCTCTCCATCCTACCTTATCTTGAAAAATTCAGCCTGTTGCCCGCATGCACCGCAGCCAACAAATCCTTGACAGAATTATGTCTGGCCTCCCACCTGACTGGACCCCGTACACTCCTGGTACCGCCATACCTGATGGCTTTGTCCTGTACCAGAACACGGTGATCCCACTACCCGCCTTCAACGCCATGTCTGCACAAGGTTTCTTTCAGGCTCCCTCTGTGAGAATTAGGAGGCAGGTTATGAATAAACAAAATCAAGCTCTCAACCACAATAAAATTGTGGTTTCAGCAACAACCAAAATATTGCTGTCAACAATTCATGGGAGGCCAAAGGGGAGAAGGAATCAACTGAACACCAAAAGCAACAGGCAAAATCAGAAGGCCAAATTAAACTAACAAATTTCAAACTTTATTAGAGTAGAGAATGATGAAGCAAGGTCTTTTACAACTCTTGCATTCATTTAAGGGATGGAATGGGATTGGGGTGGTAGATCAAATGTCATAAACCTATTGACCAATCATATGAACGGATACAAATGAATTTCTTGAGGCAGGAAGATCTTGACAAATTTTGAATGGACATAGTCAAAAGGAAAACTGAACCAATTAACATCAGGAATATGCTTTGGATGCAATTACCACTGCTCCTGGCCGCTCTTGCACATGATATTTAACCAGAGGTGTCTCTTGGATGGGTTAGGTGGAGGCATCTTCTGAATAATTCCAAGGTATTAAGTTGATGGCTTTTCTTGGGCTTTTTCAGTGACCTTTTAGATAAATATTCAAACATAATTTTGTAGAAATTCCCAAGCATTTGGCAGGAATTAAAGTGGGGTCCTAAGGGGGAGGTGTAACTTTACACCCTCCTTGATGCCGCAACCAGCTGACAAAACCACCATGCCCGCCTATGTAGCTCAAAGACTACAGAGCGCTGCCTTGGAACCTTTTGCTGGGGCCAACAACAACACCGCCGCATGGATCCAGTCCGCCCAGAGCAAGCTGGCTCAGATGGAATGTCCACAGTGGTTTTGGATTCCAGAAATTTCCATTTGCCTGGCTCATGACACTGGCACCTGGTGCAACAAGTGGCATGAAGAGCACACTGACAAGAACTGTGATAACTTTAAGCAAGACTTCCTGGCAAGATTTGTGCTTAAAGATACAGCGCTCATGATCATACGCCAAGTGAAGAACCTGACCCAGACAGGCACCGTGAAGTAACTCACCTGCGCTTACAAGGAACTCCGTCTTTGTGCACCATCTGATATGGCTTTTGAC
>QTSX02003032.1:0-24763 GCA_014839935.2 Entomophthora muscae | reverse complement strand
CTCAAGCACAAGGCCTGGTGGCCAACCTTATATTGCAATGTTCAAGAAGTTCTAGACCAATGCAAGGTATGCAAAATTTTTTCCAAAAGCAAAACCCCTCCAAAATCAGTACTACCCATCTGCACACAACTGTCCTTCAAGGTGTGGGCCCTCAATGTTGTTGGCCCCATGCCAGGAAAACACAACAATAAGAAATAAATCATCACCGCCATAGACTTTGCTACAAGATGGCCAGTAGCCCAGGCAGTAAAGGCACACACTGGCAATGATGTACGACAATTTATTAGCAAGGAGATAATCAGCAAGTTTGGAAAGCCAGAACTCCTGATAACCAATGGAGGGAAAGAATTGACCTCCAAAACCACCAATGTATACCTCACAAAAAATGGGGTCAAACACACCATAACAACACCATATCACCCACAGGCCAACGGACGTGTAGAGCAACTTAATGGTAGCCTTGTGCAAGCCTTAGCCAAACTCACCGCCAGGAGACCTGAAGACTGGTATAAGAAGCTACCAACTGCACTACTTGTGTTTCAAACCTGAGTGAACAGATCCACCAGAAAAAGCCCATTTGAACTGGTATACGGCACACAGCCAAATATCATTCAAGCATTGACAGGACCTAAACTGAAAATCCCAAGTGAAGTCCCTCCACGCTCAGACCCTCACGTTGTAAAAGCTAACAGCAAACAAACAGTGAAGGAGAATGAGCATCTAAAAAAAACCTTTGTCCCCATCTGCAATAGACATGAGGTTGGGGACAAAGTTTGGGTCATAAATGTTGACAAAAGCAAGCTACAACCCAAGAAAGTGGGGCCAGCAATCATCCTGAAGGTAAACAACAATAACACTTACCTTGTGCAAGGGCTTGGAAAACAAAAGCAAGAAAAGACCCTACACCATGATTGCCTACAACCCTGCAAAGCGAGACAGAAACAGCGAGAAACCGCCCTTTCTGCCACAGAACAGCAACTAGTTCAATACGGCGCCCGGGCTCCTGACAACCTCCCTGACGACCTGCCCCCTGAGGAGGCCAACCTTCAGTTGGGGGTGTCAAAACCGCAGACTCAACCCGCCAGCAAGGTTCCAACTAAGCGGGTTTGTGACCCGCAATCCAATTACCTGGTCACTCAAAGCCAGACTAGGAAGTCAGCTCAAATTACCTAATCCAACAACATGAACAGATGATGATCCTTCATGGTGGATACCTCGTTTTGGCGCTTGACTCATTACCAGGATCAAGCCACCCCCCTTCATCATCCAGCTGTGTGATCACCAATCATGTTCCTGTTATCCTTGATTCACATAAACTATATAATAACTATCTCACAATAAATATTATTATCCATCTTCTAAATATTTTTCCCATGTAACTCTGCTGAAACAGCACAGTTACAACATCAATGACTGTCCAACACAGGGATCAAACTTGGGGCCCTAAAGAACACACTAGTGTTAGTTCAACATCAAGAGTTAAGTTTATATTAACTTTTTATATTAAATTCAGTCAATCTTCTTTTGCTCCTGCTTCTGGAAAGATTAATAGTATCAAGAAGGATGTCACTTACAGTAGTTTTAAAAACTATGGCGACAACTGAAAATGCCTCAGATCTAAACAAAATGATGAGGAGCGCCTTTTGGGGAAGCTTCAAATATGGAAATGAGAAAGAAGAGAAGTATATTTTATTGAATAATACTTTAGGCTTATATAGCTTTAGCTGTAGCAGAGATTTAGTTGGATCAAACCTAGGGTTTGGTCATGTGCGGGATGGGTTCAAGCCACTGGATACTTGGACAGTCATGTGATATTGCTTGGTTACCATTTCAAGCATGTTGAACTGTATATTGAAAAGGCATCAAATTGGGCAATGACTGGATGTTAAGTGGGTCAGCGGTAGCCAGAATACTTGTACATCCAGATCCTTGACAAAAATGATTTCAGATTTGAACAAAATCCAACTATCAGGTTAAAATATACACTCTGTTAACAGGAATTTTTGGCGTTAATGGGCTTAATGGGTCAACACAGCAAAGAAGTGCTCACGCGCAAAGCAAAACTATTCAAAATACAATCTTAAATACATTGATTCATAAACAAAATGGTGTGAGTTGACTTTTGGTGTACATATGTTTACTATATAAATTGGTGACAAAATACACCCAAGCGCGGTGAATCAAATCTCAACCCAAAACCAAAACACAATATTAACTCACTATGTAAACAAAATCACTCAAATGTTGTGTGGAATGAACTGTACTAAGAATGATACCAAGGTATCTAAAATAAGACACACAATCTGAGACATAAATTTTAAAAATATTGTGTTGGGTGCTTAATTTGGCGTAAAATCTAGGAAAATGGGTGGAAAATATTTTGGGTGCTCTAAAATGGGTGTTGTAAAACCAAAAACAACTAAATAAGAAATAAAAAACCTATAATTGGGATATGGGGGAAACAATATTAATCAAATATCCATATTCAGATAAAAGCAAAAATTACAATTAAGTAGTGACTTAATTAATTTTTTTAGTATTTTACTAAATTTTAAAATGAAAGGAGCACAACAACAGAGTGACAATGCACCCATTGTGCGCCGCAGTTGCAGTTGCCCCCGCAGGTCAAAGAACAGAGTTAGTGCAAACCAAGTACCTAATCAGGAAGGAGAAAGGAGAGGAGAGTTCAATAGTGACGCTGCACTGATATAGCCGGTTCAAAGAGCATAAGCTGCTAGGGTGCAGAGAATCAACCCTTGGGTTCCCAAACTGACCCAGAAGCCCACCAAGGTTACCACAACAAAAACAGTTAGAAACAAGGAGGTAGAACTTACTTTTTATGTGTTTGACATTGTGTACCGGCAAGAGTCGGTCCCGTCAGCCATGCTGGAGAAGGCGAAGCCTGTACTTGATACTAACTATGAGCCCTACATCAGTGATGGCAATCAGGAGGACAACAAGGAGCCCAAGTTCTTTCAAACTGATGAGGGATAGCTGGTGTTAAAAAAGGTTTCAGCCTCCTACAACAAGGTACCCATGCCTTGCAATCCTGTCACCAATCAGGATCCCAGTTCATCTGAGCCCACTAAGCCTTCCCAGAAGCGCATTCCTGATACCAAGCAGATCATCCTTCTCCAGCTCATGCGGGAATCTGGTGACTACAAGGTGGCCACAGCTCTTGTTGGGGTGGATTCCAAGTACGCCTCAAAGACCTTCAATAAGTTTATCAATAATGGTCATGACCTTGCTGCGGAAAAATCCCTGCATGTGTCCACCATGCTCACCAAGGAGCACTGTGAGATTAGGCTGATTGACCACAAATGATCAGGCTAATCATCACACATAGATCTTTATCAGTTACAGACTGTATTATCACTTGGTTATCATTTTATTAAGTGTAGTAATTGTACACTGCATAATCATTAGTTTATTATAATAGATATGTCAGTTATAAGCCGTATAATTGTTAGTTTATTATAATAGATGTGACAATTATACACTGTATTAACACTTGATTATCATTCTGATGTGTAATGATTATACGTTGTATATTACTAGTTTAATATAATTGATGTAGCTATTATGCGCCGTATAATTGTTAGCCAATATAATGATTATCACTTATTACATGCTGTATAATCATAAGATCATCAATTGTGTACTGTATATTCAGAATCTAAACATAAAAATGCGGGATTGTCAAATCCTTGGTCCAAATTTCAAATCACTTTTGCGGGCAACTCAGCTGAGTGAAAAGTAAAATATTAAATAAAATCAACCATTTAATTTGAATTTTTTTGATTTATTTAAATTGGAAAATTTCAAATCTCTTGAGCAGATAACTCAACTAACAAAAGACAAAACTCAGCAAACAAATGCAGGATATATAAATCAGAAATGTGGGACTCTAATGTACAATTTGAGATTTCCTGTATGTCAAACAAATCATAGACATCATGTAAAAATTAACAAATCTGAAATTTTGGGATTGTCAAATCCAAGAACCAAGTTTCAAATCATAATTGCAAGATATTTGAAATAAATATAATTTATGGGTGTCTCAAAAAGGATGTTAAAGGATCTAGAGTGAATTTGTGCTGATTCTTTTAGGAATCACAGGCATTCTCAAAAATCACCCTATTCCAGTTTAGGACAGCTAAAATTTAGATCATAATATTCACAAAATTAACATATATAACAATAAAATTGACTAAAATATACATTCCTCTTCTTGAGTTTAAAATTATAATAAAATTTTTATTATGTCTTCTTCCAACACCAACCAAGTCAACAAGTTGTTCCCTGGCATTGACAAAATCATGCAGGGCTACGCTGGGTCTTCTAATAGTGAAGCCTCCCTCCATGGCCACTCCCAACCCACAGGCCCCTCTGCAAGCACCACCCAGGAGTGTGTTCTTTCTCCCACGTCCTCAAACATGGCCCTGTTTGCCCATCACGCACAGGAAGCTGCTAACCCAAATCATATAGCAACACTAGCATCCAGAGCCAGCCATTTGAGCCATGGGGTCACCAATGAAAGCCGGAATCCAGAAACAGCCAATCAGATGGCACTGTCTGGTTCTCAAGGCAGACACACCTCGCCTCCAGCCAATCAGCCTATGAGATGCAGAAGAAATTTAACCACTCCGGAGATTGTTCTTGAAATGGTTGAAAAGTGAGGGATGCTTATGTCCCTTGGGGAAATTGTGGCCTCAATGGGTTTTTCAAAGTCCACTGTGGCTGCAACCCTGCAAGCCCATGCCAACTGTGGCCCCCCTACTAACAAGACCCCAACTGGTGCTTGTACTTTGACCAAAGGTGACACAGCCCATCCCCTTATGATGCCCATTATGGAACATGACCCGTGGATGCCCCTGGTCCAGGTACATCTCCAGCTGGGACTCCACAGCATCTTTGCCAACAAAAGAACAGTGAATTTGTGGATGCACAGAGTTGTGGTTGCTGCCAGACTCTTATCCAATCAGGTCCTTGGTGGCCCCATTTTGGTGGCCACTGACCCCTATGATTGTAATGTTGTCAATTTCATCAAAGGAAGGGCAATGAGGACCCGTAATGACGTCATATTCCTATTATACACTAAGATCTTGGCCAGTATCCAAGACTTTGGAGAGAAGCGTATCCAGTCTGACGTGTACAAGTGCGGCCCAATCTTGTATTGTTTTGTTGGGGGTTTATTGGCAGTTTCCCCATTGGGTGTCAATTATTACTTGGCAATATCAAACACTGCAGATGGGTATGCCTACCAGACAGAGCTCAAGGCCATGCTGGAGGAGTGGGCCACACAAAACACCGTGCACACAGTTGTACTTAGTGCTGAGATGAAGCAGCGGGAATGGGCAACCCAAGAAATAAGGGCTGCAGGGCATACCTGTTGGTCCTACCCCACCAACCACGCTGACATGCATCTTGCAGATGTATGTCTCTACAATTTTGGTTTTTCCCTCAGGCGCTTAAAGCCTGCCACCTACAACAAACTATGCACCCGAATTGATAAGGGTTATGAGCTTTTCCCTTCCGTGTCCGTCCAGGACTTATTTGATCTCATCATCTTATATGCAAGTGATAGTGATAAGTCCAGAAAGGGCTCCTGCCTTCCCCCTTGCCCATCCATCTGTTTTGTCAAGCCTGCATACGTGACAGAAGAAGAATTTGAGCAATTGAAGCAAACCACTCTTGCTGCCCCTTCCCAGTCAACAAACCCTGCCTCCCCAACCCCCCATCAAGCCACCCACCTTCCAACCCTGACTCCCAAGCCACTACCAATCCCCCCACTATCTCTGATGCCGTCTCTTTCACAGGCGCAGATGAAGCTAATGTTCATTCCACCCATTCCCTCCCCTTCCTGTCCTTTGATTAGTAAATAAATCTTTTCTTTGTGACAACTTATTAAAATTAATATCTCTCTTTCAATTCATAATTTTTGATATTTTCTTTTTACATTATCAACATCTCCCATAATTAATATAATATTGTACATTTTATGAATAGCTTAAAATTATTAGTATGTGTCAGGAAATCCAGATTCATTAGGATTGACTGATCCATATCCCTATTAATGAAGCTGTGGGTTGAGTTTAGACGCAACACAGCCAAAGTGACACAGCCATTCCGGAATACAGGAAAAATATAATAAGATTGATATAGTTTTCAAGTCAGAAGACACCTGAGACATTCCAGGTCTCAGGTCACGGGCTAATCCAGAAGCTTCTATAATTAGATGCTAAGGATTCCAGATTCCAAATAGGACGCAGAGCCAACCCAGAGATTAATTGGGGAATTACAACATCATGTTTCACCAAGAAGTGAGACAGAGGACCACCCGTGCAAATATTACACATTATACCGAGCACAAGGGTAGTCAGCCAAATAGGATGTCAACTTAGTTTGCATAACTAAGTCAAGGAATATCTGGGCTAAAGAGGAAAAATCAGCAGCCTAGAATATTACCTCATCCCAAACCTTATTTGGGTTTTGGGATCCAACTCTAGGGGATGAAACTAGTATCTTGGGGATGATAGGCTAGCTAGTAAGAGTTGTCCGCAGCTAGACACCAGTTTGGCCGCTAGCTGTCAACTATAAGGGGTACTTCCAAGATCACTTGGAAGGCAGACAATTTTAATACCCTTCAACACTACTACTAGTCTGAATAGTAGTGGTGTCAAAGTACAATAAGAGTGAATTATTAATACTTGTGAACTCCTGCCAAAACCACCACAGACGGTGTTGCATCTTCAAAGGACCACAGGACTTCCACCCCAATTGGATCAACCAAAAATGGAATACAGCCTGTTGTCACACCAATAGAAGCACATCTGTCTTCATACAGATATCCCATCCCAATATGATTAACTCACCTAATAAAAATAATCTCTCTTCATCTTCAAGATCCAGAAATCTTGACAGCATATATATTTTTCATTGTCATTAATAAATTAGAGACAATAAACGTAAATATTGCATTAGAATATTGCAATTAGATTTCAACTCTTGATATTTTTAAATTATGTGCATAACTCAATGCATTTTTTTAATAAAATCCATTGTAAACTTGGCCTTTTTCATTGTAATTTAATGAAATGGACTGTGTTCATATTAGAGAGCCATTAACACTTAGTACAAATATTGATACATAGTGCATTTTACAGCCTGTATATTTACCTATTGGTAATAACTCTATAAACTTTTTAGTTGGATTTTGTGAGGTAATAATAATGTAATGTGTTAATAAATTACTGTTTGTTGTCATTAATTGGCTTATTTTCTTTGCTGTGACAATTGTGCATTTTCTGATATTTACAAGCTAGTATACAATTGGTTGGTTTCACATAAAATTGCACAGGCAATAGGAAATCAAGCCGCCACCCCAAGACCAGACATGGTCAGGGTAGTGGCTTGATTTCCTATTGCCTGTGTAATTTGATGTGAAACCAACCAATTAGATACTAGTTTTTAAATATCAGAAAATGCACAATTGTCACAGCAAAGAAAATAAGCCAATTAATGACAACAAACAGTAATTTATTAACACATTACATTATTATTACCTCACAAAATCCAACTAAAAAGTTTATAGAGTTATTACCAATAGGTAAATATACAGGCTGTAAAATGCACTATGTATCAATATTTGTACTAAGTGTTAATAGCTCTCTAATATGAACACAGTCCATTTCATTAAATTATAATGGAAAAGGCCAAGTTTACAATGGATTTTATTAAACAAATGCATTGAGTTATGCACATAATTTAAAAATATCAAGAGTTGACGTCTAATTGCAATATTCTGATGCAATATTTACGTTTATTGTCTTTAATTTATTAATGATGATGAAAAATATGTATGTGTTGAAGGTAGTACTATAAACCCAGTTTTTTGATGGAATTCAAACATAATGTCAAATATTTACACACTTATCAATGAATTAGAGTCAGCCCTCTAAAAAGTTGTTGAGCTTGAATACAACATCAGGGAAATTGTGATAAATCAACTGGGAAATGAGGGAAGAGCCTTGGTCCAGAAAAAGGAAATTGCAAAAAATAGCCTGGGAACAATAGTTAATGAAGAACACAAGGAAATAATTTTAAATCTTCAAAAGGAAATACTCAAGCAGTTAGATTTCAAAAGTGAAAGTTACAGCTTGTGGGAATTTGCAAAAACCAATAGAAAGAATACTCAAAAAATCAAACTAATTGAAGGAAATGAAATCCCACATGAAATAAACACAAATGAAGAGGAAACCAACCAAATGGAAACAGATGAAAACAAAACTCAGTCAAGAAGCAGGAGCGCTTCAAAAAATACAGAAAATTTATTAAATGAAAACCAAGAAGAAACACAAGTTGCAAGAAAGATAAGAAGAATTAAGCCTAGGAAAATTAATGAAGAGCAGCCAACTCTCATGAAGTTTGCTGAGGTGGCACCTGTGGCTTAGGGGGCCACAGGGGAAACAATTAGTAAGTCTTTTTATGTTTTATTTATATTTATTTTAGTCATCACCAGGAATGGGGACAAGGTTGCAGAAGTGGCAGCTTTTACGCCAAGTTGGTTCTACGGGGGTTACCAGTCACTGGTAGCCCCTGTAAAACAAATAAATAAAAACCAAATAAATAAAATAATTCAACAGAATATGAATAAGTTTTCAAATATTGAAGCTAAAGATAGGGAATATTTACCACCTGAAGGGTGCTTGCTGTGGTTAAGGGAAGCATATGAAATAGGATCAAATATCAACTTCAAAGAAATGAATGAAATTTGCAGGGATGTCAAGCTAAACTTCGATGAATATATATATGAAAGCATTCAAAGATTCCCATTGTAAACATAAATGAATATGAAAAAAACTTAGTCAAAACCAACTTTCAAATAGGAACTGAATATTTAAAAACTGAAATTTTTAATGAAGTATTCAAGGCATTGTCAAATAAAGTCAGGGACGCAGTCCTTGTGAACACATTCAAACCTTTATTTATTTTATTTGCAGAGGCATGGGGGCTGATACAAGTTGGGCGTCCCCCAGAACCCTCTTCAAATTCAATCAAACATCCTATATCAATAGGTTAGTTCAAGTCTTCAAAAAATTGTGCATGTTCTCAGAAAAATATACCTTGCAAAGAATTCACGTCGTGGTATACCTGGGAATCCTCCTTCACTGCATATTAAAAACCAACGTCAAAAAGTTGGAGGATGTACCTATTCAAATGAACATATGCCAGTTAGCACTCAAACACCAGAAGACACCGCGGGGGTATAGGACAGTCAAGCACGTCCTGTATGACTCCTTTGCATTGGCAATGTTGTATGGGTACTATGTGCCCCCTGAAAAAACCCTATTAATTGATTTTCTCACCCAGCTTCCTTTTATCAAATGTTCAACAACCACCGGAGTACAGGGCGCCACCCCTCTAGCAATCACATCCAGGGTTGTCCACCACATACAGAAGAGTATGTGGATCCAATTGGACGCTCTAGCCAAAAATTTAATTTTGGGGTATAATTCCCCGGAATAATCACATTCCCTTTGCAATTAGCATCTCCTCAATAAATATTTTTCCCTTGCAAATTAAATTTTAAATTTTTATATTTTAATATTGAATTTTTTAATATCTAAATTTTGATATTAAAATTTTAGTATTACATATTTCAATATTAAAAATTTTAATGTATAATATTTCAATATTGAATAAATCACAATTAAATAAAAATAGTTAAATTTTGAATATTTAAACTTTAATAGATAAATTTTAAGATTTATAATTATAATTTTACTTTTAATATTTTAATTTTATTTTAAATTTTAGTAGGTAAGTTATAAAATTAATAGTTAAATATATTAAAAGACATTAGTTATAGTTACAACCATGTCAAATAATAAAAAATAAGTTAAAAATATTTTTATTTACTAGCTCGTCAAGTACAGGTTCATTTATTACATATACAAACAACAAGAATTGAATTTATCTGCATCATGCAACCCGCTTCACTTATATTCTAAACAAGTGATTGTTTAGAACTCAAATTATCTTTCCCTTGTAATATGATTTGATAAATATATTTGATATACTTTACCTGCGTCCTAAGTACTAATTAGTAAGCAATACATAAAAATCATTGGCTTCTGTGTTGTGTGGCTATAGTGGCACTGATTTAATAAGGATCAGATGATGACCTGCAAGGTCCAATTTGTGGCTTAATAAAGCCAAAGTACCAACAAGGATTCACAATTGTTTAAATAAAATTAATCTATTCCTTTCTTTTTTAATTTGTTTATTTGTTAGCGCAACAGTCAATATAATATTCAGTGCATTATAATAAAAAATATTCCTCTTACCTAGTTTAATTAATTTTACTTAACTTTTGTACATACTCTTATATGTCTATAATACAATCAAACATCACATCATTATATATAAATAATAATTTTTGAGTCCTACTAAAAACAAAATAAATAAAAATAAAAACAAATAAAACCTGGAGTGCCCATTTATCTGATTGGCTCAGAGGCCAGGGCTTTGGGGAGGAAGGATTCTGCGTGCTTGTAAAAAGCTGCCACCACATTGGGTGGCATTTCAAATTGATTGACCTCAAGAATATTGAATAGATCCTCAGTGTCCTGAGGAAGGCCTTGTTTCACCTTATTCTTGATCTAACCAAACACTTCCTCAATTGGGTTCAGAAATGGAGAATATGGGGGGAGGAAGAGGAGTCTCATTGGGCAGTCAGCCAGGCGGTGGCTGGCCAAATGGCTATTTTTATCAATTGGCGGGAACTCAGACACAACCAGATCCACTTTGTGGAGCCCAACATTATCCAGCACAACAATGTTGGTTGTACTGTGGTAGTTGATCTGGAGATACTCCTTGATAACTTGGAGAAAATTGAGAAAGGTCCTGCTAGTGTGGGAACCCTTGATCATCTGATATTGATCCAACCCGCGAGGACCAAGAAGCGCAACCATTGAATAGGTCTGGGAACAGACAGCTGCACAATGGGCTACACCGTCCTTGGACCCCTTCTCAACCCACCCATGCCTAGACCTGAGTGAGGAGGAAAACAACAATTTGTTGATGTAGAAGAACTGGACATTCCCAGTCTTTTTTAGTGCCATATATGTCTTGGCATAAATGTGTTAATCCTTGATGGTCTTCTTATTGTTTCTGTTGTACAGAAAAACTCCCAGTACTTTCCAGGAGAAGCCTAAATCAACTATTGTTTTGTAAACAAGGGTTTTGGAAACAGAAAGCCCAAACTCTGTGGTGAGCATTGATTGGACAGCAAGTGAGTCCAGGTGGCAATCCTTGGCTACCCACTGTTTTATTGCGTCAATATGCACAGGCTGCAAGAGTTTTGGCTGCCGCTTAGCCTTGGTGGATTTGGCAATTTGCCCAGTGTTGCCATACTTGGTGTTGATGTTGGCAATGTATCTGGCTGTGACACCAAATCAGGACGCAATATCCCAAACTGCCATTCCCCCACTCAAGCAGTTGAGGAGAGCTTCATGCTCACTATCCGTCAACCAATGCTGGCCCTTGGCAGGTACCACGGCATCCTGGATAGCAGGCTCAACACAGGGGATGAGGACCTTCATGTAGAAGGTGGGATCACGCTTGGTTGCGGTGGCGCCATCAATAGTGGCATAAGACACAGGCACAAATGGCTCTTTGGTGGTGGCCAATAGCTCATATGAGGTATCAAAAACGCGGGGGCAGGAAGTAGCAACTCTTGGATCAAGAGTGCGGGGCTGGGTGACAACTGGGTACACAGTGGAGGTGTATGCAACCTCATTATTCCCAATGACCTTTGTGTATGAGACTTTGGTTGCAGGCCTTGAGAGCGGCTTCTGTCTTGGATTAAGGCTACTGTTCCTGGCTTGAGATGCGGGAGGTGGTTGGCTGGCGCTGACACCTTGGGAGGCCTGTGTGTTGGCATGACTCCCCTCAAGTTAGGTTCTGGGTCTGTTCTTGGACCCTCTGGGACGCCCTTGTGGACAGACTGCCCCGCGGGCTGGTGTAGGAGCTGGTTGGGAATGTGATTGACAGTCCATAAAAATAAAAATAAAAATAAAAATAAAAAATATATTTTAGATTAAATATGTATTTATTTGGATTTATTGGTTTAGTTGTGGGTAGATATTTTCTCTTGAGTTAGCCTTGAATAGTAACAGAATTTCTATATCTGTGATTTGAATTGTATAATATTGTATACTTTCCAGGGTTGGATAATTTTAAAGTTTAATCACTTTTTGTGTCTAAACATGGTTATTGAGATTTAATTTTTCATTTGATTTTAGTTGTGGTGTAGCTTCTTGATTTGGGTTGGTGTTTCCTAGTGTGCTTACTGTACATTAAATTTGGATTCCAGTTCCCGCAATTAATATCTGAGTTTAATAGTGGCATTCAAAAGTGACTTTAAATTTGGTTCTAGATTTGACAATCCCACAATTTCAAAAAACATAGTAAACTTAATGAAAATGATTGATGGATTTGAACGCTTCAAATCTGATTCCAGTTAATTCATTTTGTCCATTGGAAATATGCAGGTTGGCTTGAACTTTTCAAAGTGTCTATGAGTTCCTGCATTTTCGAAAATTCAAATAAATACTCAAAAAAATCAATTTAATTAAAAAAAGGCCATCCCGCAAAAGTGATTCAAAATTTGGACCAAGGATTTGACAATCCCATATTTTTACGTTTAGGTTCTGAATTTACAGTATAAACCATTTTAAAAAAAGCAATACAAATTATATTAAAAACAAAATATAGTATTTTCAGAGTATCAATTTTATTTAGGTATGTGTTCCTATTTAAGACATTCTCTTAGACATAAAAAATCAAATCTAGAAGCACATACATTGAAAATAATGCAGTAGTTCTCTGAATAAATTTTGGTTAATTTACTCTTGAAAGATCCTATTTCCATTTTGAGTCCCAAAAATAATCAAGATTGTCAGTAAGTGAGTTGTTTTGTGTTTGAAAATATCACTTTTGTGACTGAACTCTGTTCATTCTCTGTTTGTATCATTTTTTTACACAATCATTATCACATTTGATGTAGATTGCTTCAGAATGGGACTGGTTTTTTGTTTTGAATATGAGTTACTTTTTTGCTGTCTTATTTTTGGGATTCTTTATTTTAATTTTGTTGTGATTGACTATTTTTGAAGTCCAGACTTAGATAAATTGAACTTTTATTGAGTAAATTGACCTTCAAGTAGAACCAGTTGCTTTTTGTTAGGTGACTGAACCGTTTTTGTTTATCTTTGAGTTTTTTGGTTTGTTTTGCCATCAAGCAAATCACTCAGAGTGCCAGACCAAAGGATGGATGAGTACAGTGGGAATCAAGCCCACCACTCTGAGTTCAGTGTAATATGAGGTTTCCCCAATCAACAATCAATATCATTGCTGGTACTGCATTTGAGGCTTCAGTTGTGCAGGATCTGATTTCACCTGTGTGGGATCTGGTGCTTGACCTCAGACAGTCTGGACCTATCTTTTCATTTCAGTTAGTGTGGTTAGGCCAACTCATAAAAAACTAGCCCAAAGGTGTAAGGTTTGAAGGCTTGGGGAAAATTATTGTAAACTAAAGCCTTTAAACCAAGAATGTTTATATTTGTTAAATATAGGAAGGTAGGTAAGGTTTGCAATAATAACTGGACAAAAGCTCCTAAGAGCTTATACAAAGTAGAGTAAGGCCTAAGGTAATTTATTAATCCTAAGAAAACAAAATAAAGTCCAGTCTTAATGATAGAAAATTTAGTTAAAAAGTCAATTTCTAGGTCTAGAAAGTGATCACCACTAGCTGGTGGATTAAAACTATCCACAATCAGGTTGTGAGTCCCACTATGAAAACTACCTGTCAGGGATCCACTCATTGGGAAGTCTCTCTCCAATCAAAGGAAGGAGAGCTCCCAAGTTGAATTTGACCAGAGTGGACCCTAGTGGAATCCCTATCATTAACATTTGCAAGAGATGACCAAATAAGCAGAATCTTCCCAAGAAGGGAGTGAAGTGGTTGAGAAGATAGTAAACACTGGTGTACCCCAAGACCAACCAGGGGGCCTTGGGGTGGATGATTGGTGGTAATTGAGCAGTTTCAACATGAGGGGCATGTCTTTGACGTGGACCAAAACAATACCAGATTGAGTCTTCAGATTTGTCAGTGGGAGTTGGTTCAGGGTTTTCAAAGTTAACATTTGCTTGCCCATAGTTGATTAACACACACAAAGTTCATACAAGGAAGATGAACTTCATGTTGTTGGGGGGAACCTTTAAAATCTACTAATCAAGTGTTTAGAATTGAGAATATAGATTTATTGGGTTGATAGAAATAAAGAAATTATTGGAGCAATTTGGATGGGAGGAATTTGTCAGTTTAAATACTGACTTCAAGTGAGGAAGGGAACATTGTGGTTACCAGGTGGATCTGCAAGAGTGATTTGAGAAGTATTGCCTTGCAGGCCTGCAGCAGGCTGCAGGCTGCAATGCAATGCAAGAAGAAGAAGTAGTTAGGGCTATTGCATTGCAGTTTACTTATGCACTATGGTGGGGATAGTTTTTTGGATCTGGATGAGGACTATTTCTCTGGCTTGGTATTTGTGCTGGCTGTGATTGGTTAGGTGGTTACCCTGAATATTGGAAGTTGGTGTTTGGGCATTTAATTTGTGACTGATTGGTTGCTTCTGAGGCTTTAGAGCTCAATTTAAAGCCTATACGGTGTTTACTGTTGGATTCATCATCTAGACCTTGGTTTTTTTAATTTTAAAGTAGAATATATGTTTCCAAATTGATTAGAGCTTTTGCTTTTTCTTTTGAAAGTGTGTTTGTTAATTGTTTTTAAACACAGATTTGAATTGATTAATTCAATTGATCTGTTATAATTAAATTTGTCAATTTCAGCACTTAAAAATGCAATTTCCAAGTTTTTTTCTACTTAAAGGTCCAAGATTTACTGAATTGTTTGTGAAAGGGATAGAATCCCTTACACTACCTAAATGCTGAAAAATGTAATCAAATAATATCATGGATCTAAGATGGGAAAATGCAAGAATAAAGAAAGGGAAACACAAGCCACAAAACCTAACAAGTACCTTTTTGGGGTGCTAGTCAAACAATCTCAACTTAAGTTGAGACTGGACAGAACACAAGCCTTTTATTCAGCTTGGGTTTTGAGGTAAACTTAAAGGGGTGGTAAATTAACCAGAATTGGTTAGGTGGCTTAAATTGAATAAGAGCCAGAGCAACATTGTTGTTTGGGAAGTTTAGACTTAAAGGGTTAAGCCCATTGGTAAAGAAGCAAACAGGGAAGCTGGTGGTTAATTGCTTTTCTTGAAACCAAGAAGAGTGGAGGCAGAAGAACGGGAAAACTAGGTCCAAAGCTGCTGGCATAATGCAGGAAGAGAATTAGAGCAAAAGCAAAAGGTAATTGATTTCAGACTTGTTTAAACTAACTTAGTGTATAGGCACTGGGGTCAAAACTCAGTTGCAAAAGAAAGGTAAGCGCAAAGATGAAAACTAACCGTTAATTTAGGTTAATTTGACCCAAAAGCAAGTAAAATGAAGGAAAGTAATAGAAGAATTAAAATGTTGGAATTCCTAACTAAAGGATAGTGAAATAAATCAACTGTAGCACTTGTAAAATACTAACAGCAAGATAGAATAAAAGGAGGATCCTGACAAAAGGCACAAGGTAGCTCAAAGAGATCACCCTCAAAAAAATAAATTCTCATTTTACTGGGGCACTGCCAGCCCATTTATGACATCACTACAGAGAGATCTGCCAACACCTTAACAGGCAAAACTTCCATTTTCATAGGCAAACAACAGCCTTGTCTAAACAGGCAATATCCCCATATTCACACTGTTCTTTGTACTAGTAGCGCTCACAGCCAAATGTTCACAGTAGAGGACCCTGAGAAGGTGACAGTTTGTTAGTACCTCCACCATTTTTGTTTATCTTGACAGGCTGTGAACTACTGTATCATTACTAAGTTTTTTGCTTATTTTTCTACAGGATAACCCCATATTTCTTGCTAGAATAATTTGACTGAAAATATAAAAAGTTATTTATCTTGCCTTAACTATCTTTTTTGTTCAAAATGTTCCCCAACCTCAATTCTATAATCTTGATAGCAAGGCAACTTACAGAGGGAAAGCAAGAAAAAATTGTGAGAAGAATATTTTTATTAGATAGTAGCTTTGGCTTTTAAGCTAAAGATGATGTGATTTGATCCTGCTAATGTGCAAGGCTAAAGTATGAGTAAGGATACTAGTGTGGCTGATTGTCATGTGGCTGAACTATCATTAAAGCAAAAGAGAAGATGAGAATTATCAAAAATGGAAGGTTGTGAGGACCAAATCTTCTCCCTTGACAATCTAAATAAGTTTGGAAAAGAGGCTGTTTCATAAGCATTTTATGGGCATAACTCTTTTAAGGATTAAACAACCTTAATACAGTAGTTTTCAAACCTGTTGAGATAAATGTATATTAGTCAGTTTAGAACGCATAAACTCAGTCTAAAAACAAAATTAAAGTGGATCCAAATCTATTATAATTTAATATAAATTCCTTAATTTTTGATTTTGTTTTTAAACTGAGTTCATGCGTTCTAAACTGACTAATATACATTTATCTCAACAGGTTTGAAAACTACTATAATGATATTTTCAGAATTTTTTATTTTAATTTGTTTCAATTTTATTTATTTTCTTATTTTTTATGGCCTTGTATAAAATTTTGCATTGTAACTTTTCATGCTAAATTCTTTCAATTTTGATTTTTAAAATCTTGCATTATCTTAAACAATGCTGATGACCCATTACTTAAGGAGGGTGCTGCATTTATTCCTTTCTTCTAAATAAAATATGATCCAATTTCCAATTATTTTCTCCTTCTTGTAACTGCTAAAGCAGCAGTTACAATAGCAACCTAAACGTTATGTGACAAAAGCATCTGCATTTACACCTTGGTAGTTCTAGAATTTATGTGAACTTAAATTAATTGGTAATCATTGTTTTATATGGATGTCCAAATTATGAAACAAATAAAGCCATTTAAGGGGAATTCCGAGGCCACAGGATACAACCAAGTTAATTAAATTTTGCTTTGTTAAAATAAACCGCCAAAGTGAGGATTAACTGTATGTATGGTGGCTAAGATATTCCTCTTTTTATTTTAAAACAGATGATATTTCTTTAAGTTAAATAAGCTTTCAGTATCCCTGATAGAGAAGCTCATAAAAGGGAATGTGGGACTTATCTATGGGTGAGGTTACAATTGTTTTCCCGCGAAGAGCCCCGCGGTATATGACTTCAACCAGATCAATAAAGTCTTGCTTGTCAACAAAAGCTCCAATAAACTTGGTATGGTCCTGAGTTCTAAGCTGTTAAAACTTGGAGCAGCTTATTCGCTTACCCATAATCGACTTTCATATGATGGCCATTAAAGAAAAATATAGTCGCAGGAATATAAGAGATATCAAAGTATTGCACGTATTCTAGAACACTCCCAGATTCTGAAAAGTCTTCAGGGATTTCAACAGTATAAATTTCAGCTAGGTTTTGGACTAGGGAGGCGGATTTCTCCAGCTAATTTTTCGTTATCAGGTGAGCTTGGATTAAAATTTACTATGTTATCTGTTTGCAGGCAAGGGAGATCTGAAGCTTTACCAAACCGCAAAACTAAAACTTTATCAACTGTTGAGAGGATCGCCTGATCAATTTCTGCTTTCGTCTTCAAGGAAGATAGGAAGAGAGACATATAACCAGACTAGCCAAATACCCCATAAAAGCATGTTAGTTTTAATAAAAAACGATTTTGTTTTTGTAAAAGAACTCTGCTTAAAGCATATAAATCAAAGTCTATGTATTTCAAATACCGAAAAGCATTTGACTTGACTAAAGAATAAAGTTAATATGAAATTTGCTGATTTATTTTGTTTCAAGGATTATGCCAACTGGAATTAATTAATGATTGTTGCAAATACTTGGGCTGAAGCGCTCTTTTTACAAACCTCTTTAGGTGAAATGTTAGTTTTTTATTGCAAAGAGATACTTTAAATTCATCTCAGATTATAAAGGCCAGCTGAGTTAAATTTTGGCCTCTTTTCAGGGGGTGTAAGCTGATAACTTAAAACCTATATAAATCTTAGTCTATTTTCTAATGGCTCCGATTTGGTTGATTTATCTCGTCACGTGGTATCAGTAAGGCCCACAGCTGATGTCATACCACAAGCCTTGAAATTCCTGATTGTAGTGCAATGTGGTCTTTTAAATATATATTTAAAATGTATAGATACTTGATGATACTAAGTTTACTTATTACTCAAATCATTATCAAGAAAATTAACCTTAATTTATAAGCGTTTACTCTCAATATAGCCTGTGCTTAGGTAGGTTTTAATTGAAAACGAAATCAAGTAGAAATACCCGAGGGAAAAGTCTGCTCTAAAATATTTCCATTGAAGCTTATTTCTTCGTTGGCAGTTGAAGCCCATAATTACATTGACTTATTTTTAGCCAAAACAGATCCTTTGGACTTTATTTACCTTTAAATATAATTATTTTCATAGCCTCTAATTACTTCCCTTGATTTTAAAATCCTCAAAAGTAAATCCCTTTTTATTTTTCCTATTAGCAGCAGCTAATCGTTACGATGTTTTTTATTTGAATTGCCTGAAGTCCATATTTTCCGTTTACTTTGGCCAATCAACCCGAATAAAGGTTCTTTTTAAAAGCACATTCCTTCCAGAGGAATAGCAGTATCAGGAAACATGTTTTTCTCCGGCGTTTAGAAATCGAAGGCATGATTTGTGTGCTTTTTTGTTAGACATCTCTTAAGCGTTGAATTTTTTTATTTTATTTGGCCGATAAAAAGAAACTTTACTTTTTTTTATAAATTTTGCAAAAATATTTGTGGTTGGTGCTTATCTTTTTGCTAGACAAGCTTGGAAATCTATAATCTTTATATAATGGCTGGCAATGATGACAGTAGTGATACTGTGACCGAGAAACAGATGAATTCATCAGGGGTTTCTAAAGCTAAAGAGTTGGTTTCTCGTCTAAACATGGTTCCAGCCAAGGAAAGTAAGCAACCCAAGCCTGCTCTTGCTCTAGTGAGGCGGGTTCGTGTTGGAGAACGTTTAGAGGTACAGTGTTGCAAAGGCTTGCAGCTAACTTACAGGAAGCATTTGCTTGGCCCCAAGCGGAGTTTGAGGATTTGGAGTCACCTTGTTCTCTACAGGAGTATCTTCAAGATATTGTTCGACGCTCTCCTCAAAACTTGACCCTTCTTTTACGTATTCCTGACGCTCAGTCGCCAGATATTTGGCTCTATGAACATCTTAGGTAAATGGAAGGCTGCGCTAATTGACAATGGTAGACAGCTTTGCCTTGAACTGACATACTTGGTTGTACAGCTTCAAACTGAATGTACATCAGAAAAATGTCCCGTTATGAAAGCAAGTGAATGGTTCTATCTTTGCGCATCACATGCTGCTCCTCAAGGGGTATGTACATTATAGTTCAACTCGCTAATCCTCCTAGTGTTGCGCCATTGATTACATTGTACATACGCTAGATGGCGCTACCTCGCTCCTCAACAGTGCAAAATATTTCCCTTCCAGGTAACCGTACTTTGATGATGAGCCTCACATTTTTAGAATTTCAGTTCCCAACAGTTCCATTAAACACTTTCTCTCGATTTCCAGACGACTCTACCGGATCTTTGCCCATACATGGTACCACCATAAAGAAATATTCGATGAATTCGAGGTAGCATGGTTAATAGCCAACCTAATCTTCTAGAATGAAACTCATCTTTATGCCCGTTTTATGGGTCTTTCCGCGCAATATGAGCTCATCCCAGAATCACTCATCAATATCCCTTCCACCGATCCGAAGCCACAGTCCGCTTTGAATGTGAACGATAATCCACTGTTAAGTTTTGGCACGATTTCGAGGGAGCCCCCTTCAGAAACTGAACGCACAACTTAGGGATTTTAGCCTGTATTTATTTATTAGCGACTTATCTCCTGATTAAACTTTCTTTTTTCATATACGCCACATATTTAAGTAGCTTTGCTTCCGATTACTAATTCCATATAAACCCTTGATTCTACATAACGAAACTGTCTGCACGGAGACAGTTGAACTATTTTGTCATCTAGGCAATGCATTACCGAGCTAACAACCAACTTAATCTTTACAGTTGCAAAACATTACCTTTGTCGAGGGTTTTGGATGTTCAACTATTCCTATCGTCACCAACCTAGTTAACATCCATCCATCGTCCAATTTGGCTGCAAACCAATTTCTCAATGGCTCGTCCATCTATCCGCCCAATATCTAATTTCTGATCCAAGTCACCCTTCTGATCTCCCATCCAGTGATCTCACTTGTTTACTTGTCACATTTTACTTGGCTATAAAGCCTAAAATATTATTCTAATAAAATCATTTTTCTCAAAATCACTCTTCAAAGCTTCCCCAAAGGTTGCCTCCTCATCACCTTATCCATAATTGTTAAGGAAACAGAGCCAGTATCAACACCCTTTTAGAACCAGCCCTAAAATGACTCCATGAAGGAAAGTGGCAACTTGTAATCAAAAATGCTGTTTTAATTTTAGTTCAATCCAATTAAGCAAAACCTTTGATGGCAGTATAAATGAACAGATACCAAGAATCTTTGATAAAAATATCATGGCTTCTTTATATCTTCATACACTGTACTTTTCAAAGCTGTTGAGATGGACAAACCAAAGTCAAATCAGAGCAAACTAAATTGTGCATGAAACAAAATACACTAGTTTTCAAACCTGTTGAGATAAACAAAAAATCTCAGTCTAAAAACGAAATCAAAGTGGATCTAAATCTATTGTAATTTAATATAAATTCCTTAACTTTTGATTTTTTTTTAGACTGAGTTGTATGCGTTTTTAGACTGAGATTTTACATTTATCTCAACAGGTTTGAAAACTACTGTATAACATAAAAAACAATTTGCTCTATAATAACAGAGGTATAGGCTTTAATGGATAAATAAAATACACAACATTTTATATCAAGCATGCAGCACATAAAAGCCACAAAGTAAGATCAGGATCTCAAGATGCAAAAAAATCAACTTGTGCACATTTTAATTTCTATTAAGTTTACTGTTTGGTTGTAAAAATGCACAAACTTAAAGAAATATTATAAAAGTGGTAAATTAACAATAATGGGGTCGGTTTAGACAAATCTAAAAGCATAATGCACATAAAAAGATAATATGGCAACAGGAGCAACAATTTGATATCTAACATAGTATAGAAAGTCCAAAATACAGAATAGCAAAAATATCAATAGTAAGTTTTATTCACCTCAATGAAAAATATCACACCACCTAAACAACAGGTGAGTCCACTTAAAAGAGAGTGCCAAGGCTGCAAGTGCCCAAGAGGGTCTATTAACAGAGATCCTGTATTTAGGGATGATGAAGCAGTTAACAGCTCATCCAATAAAAGTGAGGATGTGGCAACACAAAAACAGAGCTAGAATATTTATACCAGTAAATCCAGGAGCATTAACCCTAAGGTCACAAAGTTTACTAGAAAAGCTCAAAAGGTTATCACAACCAGAACTATAAATAACAAAACATTTAAGTGTTCCTCTGATATATCAACTTGAATACCACAAAGATTCACTCAGGGGAGTATGCACAAGAAATGTGGAGCTGATTTTAATACTAGCTACAAGCCTTATGTGAGTGTTAGGTAAATTGATAAATAAGAAGAGCCAAAATTCTGCCACACTGTAAAGCGGCAGAAGGTTTTGAAAAAGGTCACTAAATACCACACTAAAGTACCTATGTGCATTGTCTCACTGTCAGCTGTCAACCTGCAGTGCAATGAAAAGGCAAATTAGCTCATACCCAATTCAAAAAATGTTATTCATTAAGCCAACAAAGTACCTGGTAAACTACAAGGAGGTTGCAAGCATTATTGAAAATTTTCCAAAGTTGGCCGCTCACAGATAGCAAGTATATAGAAAAGCTGGATGAATTAACCTAGTTGAGAAATTCAAATGCATTTCAAGCATTAACAAAAAACCCCAATTGTGCAATAATCAGTGGAGTAACCAAAATTCTCATCTTGAACTTACAAGTATAAAGACCATGATCAAATCTGCTTTTATATTTAGGCATCAGTTTCATATTTCTACCAAGTTGTTAGAGGGCTTTGCTTCTCATAAAAAAGCTTAGGGTTTCTTCATACAATAGAGACAAAACTAGTAACATTAAACCCTTAAGAGAATATGTGAAGATTTATACATCCCTCAAAGCCAACTAAAAAGTCCACTTTTTATTTATTAATTATCATTTACTTCTTTCCTACAAAATTTCTGTGGCTATATGAAAAAGAGCGTCCAAAATGGGGTATCTCATTGAACATCAGTGTTCACTAATGTGTAGTTAATGATAGAACTTCTTGGTACAAAAGGCATTGAAATGTATAAGATAATAAATGGCTCTCACAATATATTCACATCTATTACTGTTGTAACTGTGCTGTTTTAGCAGAGTTATAGGGGAAAAATGATTAAAATCTAGATAGATATTTTTATTGGGAGATATGATTTATATAGTTTGAGTGGATCATGGAAAGCAGGAACATGATTATGGTGATCACTTGGTTGGATGTTTATGGGGTGGCTTGATCCTGGTAATGAGTCATGCACTAAATTGAGGCATCTACTGTATGACCATCATCTGCTCATGTTGCTGTTTCTGAAAATTTGAGTTGACTTCCGCATTTGGCTATGGGTCACTGGAAAGTTGGATTGTGGGTCACAAGCCCGCTTAATCTGAACCTTTTAGGGGGTTAACCCCACTGTTTTGACACTCCTCAGCTGAGAGTTGGTTCCTCTGGTGAGAGATCTGTTGAAAGGTTGTCAGGAGCTCAGGTGCTGTAATGCACCAGCTGTTTCTCAGTTGCGGGGAGGACAGTCTCACGCTGTTTCTGGCAGGCTTTGCAGGGTTGCAGCCATTCATGATGTAGTTTCATGAAAGACATTTCAATACTTGTACTTAAAACCTGGGAATTGAACCCCAGGCCTCAGAAAAAGCCTTATGTTGACCAGAGTAGACAGGAGCCTGCCCAACTGCCAGTTGGGTCAAACCCTGGCCTGCTAGAGATGTCTTGCCCCAACCAGGAAGGGCAGGACCCTGTCAGCCTATCAAGTGTTGAGACCAGAAGTGCAATATCAACATTGGAAACCCTGGAATTGAACCCTGACCCTCCAAAGGCTAATCAAGTCACCTAGGATGGACAGGAACCCACCAACTCACTGAGTCACAAACCTGAGTTGTTGAGTTACTCCAAGACCTACCAGTCTCCCAAGAAAAATTCCCCAAATGGTCACCAGACTGCTACCAACCTTGTGCCACCAAAGATCCAGACCTATGCAAAGGTTGTAGTTTTCCTAAAGAAGGTTGACACAAAACCTACTTTTAGTTCCGCCAATGACCACCAGCGGCTGCCAGTCTTTTGTCTAGAATGAGCAATACAATTAGAATGCTCAGGTGATGTGGTGAACAGTAGCAGCAGAACTAAGCATTGTCACTTTTGTTCACCAGAGCAGGCACAACCTGGATCCGCTGCCCTCAAGACTCTGTGCCAAGCATCCATAAAGTTCTGCCAGTGCCTTGTCTGCAAACCTGAACCCCTGCAAAAATTGAAGAATCAAAAGCCCATGATATAAAAGTTTTGGCAGTATGATGATGACCATATTGTCATTTTTGACAATAAAGTTCTATGGACCTTTGGTTCAAACAAATCTTACCTTATCTAGTCTTAGTGATCTTCCATCTTAACTCCAGCCACTTAGCCTGGCAACTGCCCTCTCCGAGACCAACCTGCTGCCCCTCCTCAGGCACTATATTGTCCCCCTGGAGCTCCCTTTGGACCTGGGCATTTTACCAAATACCTGCTCAGCCCCGCCTACTTGGATTACAACTTGGAGACCATCCTCATTGATGATCTCTTTAGCAAGGACTAGAGAGACCAAATACATGGGACGCAAAGGAAAGTGATACAAAAGGCTGCCAAGATTGTTCAAAGACAAGTACAATTATCTACCTACCTACTCTGTTCCCATGACTCTGCCCTTAACCCCACAACCCAACTGCCCAATTGAGACCCCCACCACTGAAGAGACTACTTCCACTCAACTGTTTGGAGCACTCTACATTACTTTGACAGGAACGATAGACACCATGGTGCCCAACTCTGGGCCCTGGTCTTTGCTTGGGCAATCCATATCCTATATTATCAAGTTAGCACCCATCCTATGGTGGGCATTACCCACTGGCCTGGCAGTATCCTGTCCATAGTCACCTAATGCCTCAGCCTCTGCCTGGCTTGCTGAAATGTAGAGGCTTATCTTGCTTTTGCTTGCCCAGTCCTTGTACCAGGTAAGTGTTGTTGTTGTTTACCTTTAACACAATGGAAAGGCCCACTTTTTCAGGCTGTATCTTTACTTCTGTTGGTGTTCATCACCCATATCAAGTCACAAACTTCATGCCTTGCTTGGATGGGGACAAACATGTCTTTATGGCATTTTTCTTCCCTTTCCTTGTGGTCACTGTTGGTGTGGAGTATTTGGGGATAAGAACAAAACATTATTTTTTTGTTATTTCCAACTTGGGACCAGTAAGGGCTTGAGCAATGTGATAAGGAGCACCTTTTGGGGAAGCTTCAGATATGGAATTAGGA